>JAATLQ010017425.1:74042-89396 GCA_013421005.1 Heliconius erato x Heliconius himera | reverse complement strand
CCACTCGAGGAGATGAAATATTTACTTAAATTTATATTTCCATTTCTTCGCTCTGGTGTCGAGGTTAAGCGCGGCGTTGAGATCTGCCACTCAACACGCAATGCTTCCAGAATTCGGCAGAAAGTGGGGAACGGAGTGTCTTAACACTAGGTTCCCTCTGCCTACCCTGCTGTGTGCGGGATACAGCGTGAAGCTAATTTTTATTTTTTTTAAATAATATTATTTTAGTATTTGTGATATAATAGCTTTAGGTATCGATCCGTAATTCCAATAATATGGATTTTTGGTCGAGTAGTTAATATGACACTCACTAAATGATAAGCCAACGGCTTGGCGTTCAATCTTAGACAAAGTGACTGGCAATGAATATGTTATTTCTTTAAATATGAGCTCAATCGGAAAAAAACGTACTGATCTTTTTCTTCGCTTTTTATGGTCCTAAATATATATTTTTTTATATGGAAAAGGACAAAGCAAACGAGCGTTCGGGTCACCTGATGGTAAGTGATTACGGCCCACAAAATACAGGACATTTATGAACACAAAGAAAAAGTGTAACCAACTAATAAAACTGGAGAGTTTGTTTAATTGAACGCGCTCATCTCAGGTACTACTGGTTTGAATTAAATAATTATTTTATATTGAGTTGTCCATTTATTGAAGAATGTACGTTAACTTCTCTCTCTTACCCACTACAGTGAAAAAGCTCTATGTTCATTCAATGCTCCAATCGTGGTTACAAAAATCTGTTTGAATTTGAACACGCAGTCGAAGCCGCAAGTAGGTAGCTAGAACCTAAAAATAGATGGCTAAGATTTGTAACACTAAACGCATTTCGCTTTCTATTATTTTAATCCCGCTGTTAAAGCGTTTCGTTTGAACTAACAGCTAACAGGTCAAGCCAAGTTTTATCGCAGCTCGTGCACTTACGACTGGTTAACGATTCTAAAATGCTTAGAGTAACCTGAGATTTAAGTGGTTGTTTCCGTTCCGTGCTTTTACTTAACTTGGCTTTAATCTGAATACATTTTAGTGTTGCCACTGTCTTTGGACCATGAGATGTTTTCGTTTTCTAGATTATGTTTGTTTCTATTCTGGTATAGTATTTTTTAATGCTTGCAATGTGTTTCTCGTTCTTCCTTATATCAAACTGAATGTATTTAAAATTATTATCTTGCAATATTGTGTTTAAATGTATTTTAAAATTGAATCTATAATTTTTAGGGTCAATATAGATAAGTAGTTACGCTCTCCACTTCTGGTTTCGATATATTTTCTCCTAGTAATTGGAACCCAAGTCCGCTATTTGTAAATAGTATAGAAGAAAAGAGAAATATTGTAAGAATCATGTACAGTTCCAACTACACTTAATTAGTATCCAATTATAGGTGACGGTTCTTGGGTTCGATTCCTACTAGGGGTATTGAATTATTTGCATTCTCTCGCTCTGGTAACAATATAAAACGTGACGTTCAGTTCCACCACATAACATGTACAAATGTCTCAAAAATTAGGGAATGGAGTGTGCTTACAGTATGTTCATCATATACGGAGCACAGGTAAAGAAAAAAACATTTTTTAATATATTTATGGATTTGAACTCACTCTTAACTCGCTCTAGTTAGTAATAACTAATAAGTATAATCTTCACCGTATAGAGAACGCATCTCGTACGTACAGTAATGAGCAAAGTTCCTATAAAACTTAACCCGATTGGTCTTGAATTATTTTAATCCTTAGCTGAACTTAATTCCAAGTTTGCCCAAGTTGTGAGAATTTATCGAACTCCGGGGGTAAGGTAGTCTTTTTCTAATTAAAACGGATACGTAATTTCCGGAACCAATTTTTGTAATTGAATGATAATCTTTGCAAATTTTCTTCTTTCCACTTTGTTTGTTGGTCGAAGTGCGGCAACTTTTGTGTCAAGAACAGCTTAATAACATTTTAATTAAAAAATTGTTGATGGTTTTTTTTATCTTCAGGTTCTTCTTATTTTTTTAAAATTTAATTAATTAATTTAATATTGCAAAGTCGTAAATTGCGTCATTCTAAGTAGGTACTATCATACACTCCCTAACTTAACTGCATGCCAAGTTTTAAACTTCCCAAGTCCAGTAGATACTACTGCGTTGCTATCGTGTGTTGTCTGTCAGTCACTTAGTAACGGAAGAGTTTCATATTAGGTATATAGACTAGGATCCGCCACATGCTGTGCACCGCGGGTGGAGCTGGACGAAGCTACGTTGCGCAAACAGTTGAAGCTACGTTTCTTTTTTGTCAAGTTCAAGTTAGGTTAGTCAAAGTTCAATTTGTGCGCGTGAATTTAAAAACGTTCCACAGCTTAACTCTTTAGGACACATTTTGTCTATTTACTCAAAAATTACCATTACAATTATCACCAAACTATTTCGCTAGTATCACCGTGTCGTCCACAACGTTCCTGCAACATATCAGCTATAGGCTTAACGGTCTGGGAGGAGTAGCATTACAACGAAACACACTTTTGACCAGTAAGAGCTTCAATAATGTCAAACGTCCAAAGTGTTTGATTCCCACCATAAAATATTTAATATTTTCATTTACTCGCTCTGTTAAGGAGTCAAAGCGCGGCGTTAAGTCGCCACTAAACTCGCAACACCTCCAGAATTCGGTAGAAAATGGGAAACGGAAGTGTCTTAATGGGAACGGGGTGTCTTATACTAAGTTAAGAGGTTCCTCTGCCTGAACTCCTATATGCAGGATACAGCGTAAAGCTAAAAAAATACTTGCCAAGATTCAACTACAATTTTAGCAAAAATCGCTTACTTTAATCCTAAGAAATCGTCGAAACTCACCAGGACTTACGTCTATAAGATAAAACCAAAAGTAATTAACATATTACGCCTCGGGACTTGGCTTTTTCTTGACGTTTGCTGTTTTACCATTTTTGTTTTATATTACTCGATTGTTTTTTGTTTTTAATTAAGACGAAATATATTTCTTTGTTATTTCTATATAGATATACCAGAATATAATATATGGATAAATAAATAAATAAAACAAAACTACACCTCCACCTACCCAGCTATTTGAAGTATACAGCGTGAAGCTAAAAAAACCTCTTTAACTCTAGTAGGGCAGGGACGGACTGTAATCGCGATAGTCATGGGGTCGATTTCGACTCGGGGATGATATGTTTAAGCTTATTTCTTTGCTCTGGTGACAAAGTGCGCTTTTGAGTCTCTCTCACACTTAACACGCAGTATGTCCAGAATTCCGCGCAAAGTTGGGAACGGAAGTGTCTTAATGGGAACGGCTAGTCTTAGCACTAGGTTCCCTGGTTCTCTGCCTACCCTGCTACGTGCGGGATACAGCGTGAAGCTCTTACAGTAATTAACTTTAAACATAAACACTTTAAAGTTTAACGACAAATATATGTATGTAGGTAAAGGATCTTAGCAATTTTATTGTCGCCGTCAGTAACCTGGGTGTTTAGACTTTAACAAAATGTTGCCCGCTTTTCTGGATATATTGTCCCATTTGTTTAAAGTACGTAGCTACCTACGTTATTGTCTAGATTTGTATCTAATTTGGTCGCTAAATTACTATTTGTTCGAAATCGGCTTAACTTTAGTAGTAAATTTGTTAGTATTTGAATAATATTTAGTTTGTTAAACTGGTTTGTTGTTTAGATTGTTTTTATGTTAGTGAAAAAATCATGATACATCAGCAGGTTAGCTTTTCTCTTTTAAATGGAGTTAAAAAAAAGGAGGTTATTTGTTGTTTTATCTGTCACACAGGATGCAGAGGGAACCTATTGCTAAGACACTCTGTTTCCCACTTTCCGCCGAGTTCTGGAGGCATTGCGTGTTGAGTACCGGAACTCAACGCCGCGCTTTGCTTCCACACCAAAGTGAAGAAATTAAAATATAAATGTAAACAAATATTTTATTTCCTCGAGTGTGGAACGAACACACAATCAGCCGATTTTACAGTCACACTTTGTGCCCCTGCGCCACGACTGGCCTCAATCACTATTACATGACAAACAGACAATCACTGGTATTACACATTTGACATGTAATATTGTTGGACTTGGATAATTTTCAACATAATAAACTTTATGTGCTTTCAAGCAGGTGTGCTAATATCTCTATTGTTAAAACACTTTGTTTGACATATAGCGCTGAATTTCCTTGATTTTTCGTCTTAAAATGTTAAATAATTAATTCCCCTGATTGGGAATCAAACCCACAGTCGTCTATTTGACAGTCACACGCCCTATCCACTGACAACTTTTTCTTAGAAGCAAGAAACTTTTAAAACAACGATGAAGTCTCATAAATACATTTACTTACAGTTACTTTATAAGTGATCTATATTTAACCGTTTTCGTCAGTTCCAAAGACATTACAAAGAGATTAATCAAGTTAGCCGAATTACTCGACAGTACGAGCTACGTAGCTATGTATCCAATTAGGGATGAACCTAAAATTGGATTATCATTATGTTTGGATTAATATTACATTACTAAACTTTATTATGTATTAGATTTATATAAAATATGTATATAGCCAAAGATACTATTGCGGGGAATTTTGTAGAAACTATATTTAAATAGCCACAAAATCACTGCAGAGAATAGGTAGAGGGATCCAAGTGTTAAGACACTCCCCACTTAGCTATTTTAAAAGTAAGTATATGTTTGACATGTAATTATGGCCAGTCGTAGCGAAGGGGCACAAAGTGTGACTGTAAAATCCACTCGAGGAAATGAAATATTTATTTACATTTATATTTTCATTTCTTCGCTCTGGTGTCGAGACAAAGCGCGGCGTTGAGTTCCGCCACTCAACATGCAATACCTCCAGAACTCGATAGAAAGAGGGGTGATGGAGTGTCTTAACACTAGGTTCCCTCTGCCTACCTTGCTGGGTGCGGGATACACCGTGAAGCTGACTTTTTTTTTAGGTATGGTAAATTTATGTTTAGATTTTTCATAAACCTTTAACTTGAACTTTGTCATTATATATAATTATACCTATATCATAATCTCACCCTCGGGCGATATCCGACTTAAACTTACCCTTGCTTCATCAAATTGAAAGGCAAAATAATGTTATAAGATAATATCATTTAAACTTTAATGGGTTTTGTGTCTCTTTTTAATAAAAAAGAAGTAGTAATTTTTCACTATTTATATATTGAACAAACTATTCAGTGCAGGCTAACTACTTAAATATAATTATGAAACTATATTTCATTTCTTTTTATAAATTAGCATTTGACCATATAAAGCGTCCGGTTGTAAACACGACGGTTGTGTTTTCAATTCCCACTCGGAGGAATGAATTATTTTTAGACTTTAGAAAACAGTAAGGTAACTCACATGTCCAGAGACCAACGCGCAGCCCACGAGCCAAGCCCAAAGCTAGAAATTTTTTAATCTAACAGATAGGTTCTATGTAGAGTACAAGTCTGCACTAAAAAAGTAATATTGAAAAATCTAAATAGTAAAATAGGAGTCCAATATTATAGGAATGTTACTCCGTTAGCTTGTAAATAACATAAATAGTTTGTTGATTGTTGAAGATAATAGAGTAGTTTTTATACGGAGAGAACATCTAATAGAATAATGGATATGTAAAAAATCCAACACAAAAATGCTCTAATAATTAACAAACAACAAAAATTTGCTGATAATATTCAAATGGCTCAACATATTTTCTGGAATCATGGCTAAGAACACTTTCATACAACAAAAAAGCTGAATTAAAGTCTGTTCTTCCATTTGGGAGCTGCAAAGCCACAACATACATATTATATATATACTTTCATACATTTATGAAATACATAAAATTTATATATAAAATAGTCTTCAGTCTCGCCGGGGGCTTAAAATCAAGACGCGGGCCACGAACAGAAACCTAGTTAATCGAAGGCCCGTTTTATAAACTTTGAGATGCCCTTTTAATTTTATTAGAATCAATTAATGAGAACGGCATCTCAAGATGGTTTTTAAGATCGATATCAGAGTTGAGAGCGATTTTTAAAAAGGGATAAAATATGTAGATATACATTGAAACGACCTTCAACAGTAGCTTTAAACTTAGAATTTAACTGAATAGTTTAGTAATTATGAAATCCGATTACATCAAGCCCTAGGTGGTTTAGTAAAATATGTATATCGAGACTTACCTTGAGGAGTATGTAAGCTATTAGTTAACTTACATAGTATACATATATTATGTATATTTTACGTCAAATAGTAATTGCAAATTTTACTCATAATTTGGATTGGAAATAATAAATGGATTTCCCTGCTTCGACATACGGTTTAGTAATTTGTTATGAAAAGTTTTAGTACTGTTAGTAAAATTGATATTTTTTTAAATGTATATTTTTTTATTGTTTTTAGCTGGCAGGGTAAGCAAAGGTTACCTAGTAAGTATTTATTCAGTTCCCAACCATTCGTCCAATTTTCAAGACATTACGTGTGGAGTGGCGCTTTGTCTTGTTACCAGAGCGAGCAAATAATTAATTCTACTGAGTGTGAATCGAACCCACAACCGTCGCGTCTCAACGGTATTGCAATTAATATAATTAAAATAACACATATATTCAAAACGACTGGTTTTATAAATTAGCTTTTACCATGTTTGACCTAGGCAGAGGTCAAAGGCCATGAAGACGCCAGTAAAGCGAAACCCGTAGCCATTCCAAATAATTCAACAAAGGGAATGATTGGAGCTAGATTATATTCGCCGTTTGTGTAATACTATCAATTTGGTACTAGAATGTATGTATGTATGTATGTATGGCCTAATACTGTTATATAATTATATTGCAAATAGGCAAATCATTTTGTTAAACAATCAATGAGTGAAAATCATTAAATTACTATAAATTGTAAGTAAAGAGGTCGACGTAGTGGACTGTGACTGTCAACGCGACGGTTGTGGGTTCGTTTTCCACTCGGGGTAATGATTAAGTTAAATCAAATTTAAAAAATATATATCGGGTAAATTTGTTGACGGGTAATGGATTATATTTAATTTGTATTTTATTTTCCATTCTGGTAGACAAAGTGCGGTATAAGGTCTCTCAGTTAGCACGCTGCAACTCGAAAATTTGGCGGGAAGTGGCAAAAGGAGTGTATGAACACTAGGTTCCCTCTGCCTTCTTTTATTTCTTGTAGCGTATTTCTTGTGTATTTTATTTTTACTTTATATAAAACAAGACTTACCAAATTATTTAGCTATTTCTATTTACTAAGTCCCATCTGGCTATTTAATAATAATACATGTAGCTAACTTAATTTTCTTAAGTATTGTTCTCATGCAACGACACCAAGGGTACGCCGTTGTCATGGCAACGCTTCCCTATTTTAT
Source organism: Heliconius erato x Heliconius himera (assembly GCA_013421005.1). Lineage (NCBI taxonomy): Eukaryota > Metazoa > Arthropoda > Insecta > Lepidoptera > Nymphalidae > Heliconius > Heliconius erato x Heliconius himera. The sequence continues at coordinate 82,026 of JAATLQ010017425.1, read as the reverse complement.
TTTGTACCCTTACTTAGTCCCCATACAAAACGTTTAGGGTAATTTAAGATATACGATTATCACCTGTATTGTTGGAGATTTAAGTGTTATAATAGTATGTAATAATAGTTTACCTGCTTTTGGACTGTTCATTATACGTCAGCTGTCGTGGCATCTATAACACCGACATGGGGTGATCGAGCACGCGTGATATATATTTAGTGTTATTTTAGTTTTTTTCGCTTCATGCTGTATCCCACACGTAGCAGGATGGGTAGAGGGAACCTGGGAACCTTAACTGTTTAGAGTTAAAGGTGTCATCATATAATTATTACAATTTTGTTAATATTTGTAGCTACTAGTATTGTACATCGTGTAACTTTGTTAAAATACTGGTTGTGAACAGATTGGACCAATAGTTAAGCGTTAGTCGTTTACAATTTTCAACCCTTATTTGAGTGAAGCAGGGACTTTTAAATGCCAACATAATTATTAATGAACTCAGTTTACCCTAAAAGATTTCTTTTGTTTCATCATGAAAAGCTTAAGTTGTGTAAACAATTGCAGCGATAAGGAGATTATTAAAAAAACGCCTAAGTGCTGGTCGGGCTTGTCTTCTGCGGCTTTCGTACAAATTTCAGGATTGTAGGTTACAAACAAAGTGGTCCATGGTATAAGGTAAAAGCTAAATCTCGCATATAAATAACCCCAGATCGCTTTTTCCACCAAAATTTCAAGACATTGCGAGGTGAATGGCGGTACCAGAGCGAGAAAATGAAAATGATTCAACGAACAACAAGTAGCAAACGAACTGCTGCTGTGCTCGCCAAAGCAATAGATTATAGTGTTATTGTGTATAAGGACTATTATAGCAGTACTTAAAATAACTTAAAACTAAATACTAAGTAGGTACTTACCAATAAATTAAAAAACAACACATGTTATTACAAAAGAACAACAAAAACAGAAACAATGACTATAATTGCCTTTGAAAATAATGTAAAAAAGAAAATAGCTGCCCGCATTGAAGCGTCACAGTAGCTTACAGCCAGCCTGCCATTCTTGCAAGAATCCTTTGTCTTAATACTAGCATGTTATAACATTGTTAAATTGTATTGTTCTGCTTAATAAAACGATTTGATGAAATTTTTCATGTTTATAGCGGCTGGGTGAGGTAGAAATATGTTTATATATGTTTTCACATAGGTTAGATCGATGACTTTAAACGCAGTCGGTTATGGGTTCGATTCTCATGGAAATTAATTATTAACATTTTCTGTCTAAACTCCAAAGATGAGTGGAAAGGAGGAAACGGAGTGAAAACCTAAATGTTGCCTTTCTAAACGACGTACTAAGAAAACTGTATATTCGTATGAAATATAAGTATAATGTAGAAAATGAACAGTGTAACAGTCATCCAAAAGGACGTTATAGAAGAATTTTTATAAAAAGTGCACCCCAGCGCAATCAGCAATAAATAGCGTCGGTGGATCGTTGCGTGCTGACACTGCTGTGCCGTCGCTTACTACGTACGTACGAATCTCGTTACAAGATATGCAGGTATTTACGTATCTTTTAACGAGATTCGTAACGATATATTTAGAAATTTTAACGAAGTGTGTTAATATTAGGATTACCTAATAAGTAAAATAATAATTAATATATGTTAGTATGATAGATATAAAATAAAAATGGGTACGGACCAAGCGTCTCTACGTTGTAGGTTTGATTCCCGCTTAGGGCATGTGTTAATTTGGTTAATAGAATATTAATTTATCGTATATGGATAAATTGATACATATTATAGATATATTTATCCTATATTTTAAACTAGAGAACGATTTGACGCGTAGGGTACTAAACGCGTTGCTATAGCAATAGCATATGGATTGAAAAAAATGCTACAAAATTTTATTGTATTGGCTGAATGTTTAATTTTCAATGATAACATAATCAAAACTTGGGAGTTATACAGAATAGTAGTTACATATATAATAAATAACTATATAGTTTAAGTGTGCAAATTCACATAATTTAACTTACTATAGGTATTCTTATAAAGAATTAGAACAATTTGTTATATGAAGAAAAAGGTATAAATGTTTGGCATTGACTCTATGCCGATTGGATTGAAATCCATAATTATTTGGATACCATTTTCTAATTATTTCGCCCTAGCAGCTGTCAATTCCACGTGTAGGGTCGCAGATTGAAACACAATAAACGAAAAGGTTTTCTTCCGTAGTAGAGGAAAATACAGTGTTATATTCCGTTACTTATCAATTAGATATGTAAAAATCGATAACTAAAAATTTACTGTATACTATACTTTTGATTTTTTTGTGTTTTTTTTAGCTTCACACTGTTCCCCACACTTCTTCATCTTAATGTATAATCATTACAATATATATAATAAATACAATATAGCAATTTGTGAATCCCGGGTTTTATTTAGCTTAAGATATAGACAATATAAACTATAAATCCTGAATTGGTGGCCTGAACTGGTGACCTACTTATAATTTATTATTATTTAATTTGGTTTAATATACTTATATTACTAGCTCAGGCCACCTATATAGGTACGTATACGTATAAATATTGTCTCTGACCTTAACCGATTTGCAAACACTTAAGAGGCCATCGAGGTGCAGTGGCACATAGGTGTGATTGTAAACACTAAGGTTGTGGTTTCAATTTCTACTCGGGGAAATGATTTTTTTAATATTTTCATTTCCTCGCTACATGACAGGGCACGACTTTGAATTTCGCGGATAGACGGATTATCTTAACACTGGATTCCCTCTGCCTACCCTGCTTTATACAGGATAGGCAGTATGCTAAAGAAATCTTTTATTATATTACATTTATTTTTCAGTTATCAACCACTCAATAACCTAAAAAGAGTTCAATTACTTTGTTTTACTTAATCAAGATGAAAAAAACCCTCAAATATTACTAAAAAACGTTGAGACTAATCCTCCGTAGGGCAATATTTACGAAACAAGCTTCTGTTTCGCATTTAGAAGAATATTATTATAAATATTAAATGAAGCCAAGCGTGAGTTGGATTAGTACGAGAAGGGTTACGTTGGCGATTGATCTATTTAATTTTAATTACCTTAGTTTTGTTATTAGAACTTTGTACCCTTTTTTAGATATCATCAGAAGAATTCAGTATAACTCCACTCCAACTGATAAGTCTTTGTCATAATTTCAGCACAAAGCTCATTTCATCAATTTTCTATTAGGTTTAACTAAAAAAATGATAAAGAGGCCGTCGTGGCACAACAGAACATCGTCTGACTGTAAATGGGATGGTTGTGGGTTTCTCTCAGCTTGATGAAGCTCGCTAGAGGAACGAATTATTTAAATTTGCCTTTCTCTGGCAACAAGACAAAACGCGACTTTGGATTCCACTAGTCAATACGCCATGACTCAAAATTTGAGCGAAAAGTCGGGAATAGAATGTCTTAACACTAGGTTCCCTCTACCCAGTCTGCTATATTTGGGACAAAGCGTGAAACTCCAAAAAATATAATTATTAACGGAACTCTAAAAATTAAAACAACTTTTCAAGGTTCTAAAAAATATTTCATTATAATAAATACACTCTAGCGTCTAGTTCGTGTAACAAATAAGGCTTTTGTTTCACGGTATTGTTGGAAATGGTTTCATTTATAGCGATAATTAAATTAGATGACTGCCTATGGATGATAAAATATAATAAAAAACGGCCTAAAGTTATTGAAGGCTTTCCACGAGGTGCGGGTTGAAGTTCTGTCAAATTATTTTTTTTTCTAAAAAGATTTATGTATCCCTAATGTCGAATAACATTTAATAATACAAGTATAGATATGATTCGTGATGTATGTGGGTTGTAATTATTGCTCGAAAATTTATACTTAACATTATTTCCGTTTAATAGATCTTAGGTTAAGTTACGTACGGTGTTTGGTACCGCAAGAACAATTTCAGTGTTTCGTTGAAAAATAAAAAACGGAAACATCTTTTACTTTATTTTCAGAGAGATGTGAGAAGATAAAATCCCGCATATGACAGGTAGGTAGAGGGAACCAAGAGGTGCCGATTGCCGGAATGACGTTGCATGTGGATTAACGGAATTCTACCCCGCGCATTGTCTATCTAAAAAACAGTGGTTCCCAACCAGTGGTCCGCGGACCACCAGTGGTCCGCAGAAGCCTAAATATGGTCCGCGAACGATTTTAATTTTATGACTGAAGATGGTGAGGCGAAGTTTTTGTTTACTTATCACAGTTTTATTATACCTACATGAATAGTGGTCCCTGCTACCAAGAATGATATAAAAGTGGTCCTTGATCAAGAAAAGGTTGGGAACCCCTGATCTAAAACAAGATTAATCGGATAAAATTTTAAATTTTCGAGCTTACATGTAAATTGAAGTAAAATATGCTTATACGTAATATTGTCGAAGCTGCGGGTATTGTAACAAACATTAATTTCAATGTAAATATTTAACGGAGGTGGATTGTTAGGAACTATATTATATTAATTAAGCAAAATCTGTAACTATATAATTATTAGGATCATACGTTATTACACTATATTTGTCTGGTGGGGTGTTTTGTTTGGTTGGGGTTGATTACAACTTAGGGTATATGTGTATTTATCTGGTCAATGATTATTAAAACGTATCAATTAAAAAACTCAGAAACAAATTGACACATACAAATTGCGTTGCCATAGCAACGCGCACCTACGTCATTTCTACATAAGTGTATATAATCGAATATTTCGTACGAACTGTATGTTTGTTCGTTACGAACAAACATACAGCGGAACTTTGCATTTGTGATTGATCACTATAAGTAGAGGCAGAAAAAAAAGCCTAAAATAAAAAAAACTAACTTACAAAAATATATATAATTTTTTGTAAGCTTAAATTATTTTTTTTATTCTTCTACGTCGGACGTTATATCAATATTAATCTGTTCTGTTATCACCAAGAATAGCGTGTCCACGATTTTTTTTTACTGCGTGGTCACACACATTTTTCCATTCTTGTACAGTGGTAGTGTTAACTTTATATTTTACTTCTAATAAATCCAACACAAAAAGTAGATATTAAGAAATAAATATATTACGCTGTTATATACATTAAAAAAAAACTTCAAACTGACAATAATAGCATTTCGCTACTGCGCTGTGGTATACTATTATTACAAGCGCGATTAAGTTAGCAAATAAAAATATATGTAACAACCTAATGACTTCATTAGAACGATAGGAGTAGCTTACTTAGTGAGTTCCAATATTTGAACAGATAAAGCTGTTTTGTTTAATATTTTCCTTAACAATCTTATTTATATTTCTTTAACTAAAGTGTTAGTTAAAGAAATATAAATAAGATTGTTTAAGTAGGCTCAAATATCAATTTCAAAATATCCTTTGGCTCAAATAATTGTTTTTGATTTCATGGAAAGTACAACTCATCTGATGATAGGTGATCACCTTCGCCCACGACCCCGTGTAACATCAGAAAAGCTACAGGGGTCGTTGTCCTTTAAGGAGGACGTAGATGCGCTTTTTGAATGTACCCAGTAGGTATCGACCCCCAAACACTGCCGATGTCTGTGAACTTAGCAGATCAAAAATAAAATTGAGTTCTCTTCGCATGCAGCTGAGTTCTATAGTTCCTGATAGGTTTTAGAAATAGATTTGTCTTTTTTACCCTTAAAAAGATATTTAAAAAAAATATCTGCTAACTTAAATCTGCAAATAAAAATCGGGGCGAGTTCTGCACACATAGGGATGAGAAAAATAGTTCATGATCATTTTTAACAATATTCCTATTGATTTCACAAAGAAAAATTTTAAACACATAAAAGAAAGTTCGTTTCGTAAATAGTTCGAAAGGTAAAGTAATTTTAAAAATAAATAAAATAATACTTAGACGCGGGAACTCTTAATTTTATAATAGAATATAAAAAGTTCTATGATATTTAGCTTGAAAAAAGACCAGCACTCTGAAAAACTGCCAGCAGAGCATAGTTGAATGTTTGAAATATTGAAAAATGTCTATTTAAACTCTTCATGTGGAAAAGTACTAGATATTTTATTTTTAATTATACTCAGACTCGGGAACTCTTCGATTTCTAACATAATATGAATAGTTCTGTTATAAAAAGCTAATTACAAAAACAGAACTCGTGTAATAATGCCAGCAGAGCATTCCTGAAAATTCGATTTGTTAAAAAAATTCAAATTGATTTGTAGCGTCGAAAAAATATTTTTTAAGAATGTTGTTACCGTGCTCAGAAGCGAGAACTCTTCATTTTACAATACAATATAAATAGTTCTATGATATTTAGCTTAAAGAAAGACCAGAACTCTGAAAAAACTGCCAGCAGAGCATAGTTAAATGTTTGAAATATTGAAAAATGTCTATTTAAATTCTTCATATAAAAAAGTACTAGATATTTTTTTTATTCCGCTCAAATTTGGGTACTCTTCGATTTCTAACAAAATATGAATAGTTCTATTAAAAACAGTCTAGAACTAGTCACTGATGTAAAAATGCCAGCATATTATAAAATGCGATTTGGTGAAAAATATCAATATAAGTTGTTGAGACGAAAAAATAATTTTGAAAATTATTAGTATGAGCTCAGAAGCAGAACCTCTTCATTTTTCAGCAGAATATAAGTAGATCTAATATATTTAACCATTCTATTATAAAATTATATATTTATATTCTATTGTAAACTTAAGAGTTCTCGCATCTGAGTATTATTTTATTTATTTTTAAAATCACTTTCGAACTATTTACGAAACGCACGTTCTTTTTTGTGTTTAAAAAGGGGTGAAAACGGCAGAACTATTTGTAAACCTATCAGGAACTATAGAACTCAGCTGCATGCAAAGAGAACTCAATTTTATTTTTGATCTGCTGGACAATGCTCTGCTAAGTTCACAGACATACACTTCCGCAGGTAGGCCATTTTATTTTATAGCTGTATAGAGCATGGAAGAAAGTTCCTATGGAATAGCACAGCAGAAGAGTGCCATGTATACAGCAATGGCATGTATTAGGTTAAAGAGTTTCCCAGAACAGTCTTCATGAGAAAATGCACAGGTTGAGTTGAACAAAGTTCCTTCCACTCCATAAAGAAACATTCCCGAGGAATGCCTCAAAAGAAGACACAAATTTATCTTGGCACTGGTCGACGTTTTGGAAATGTGCAGGTGCACAGTCGGAGTAAATGATGTTCACTGTGCTATCGTCTGCATAGTAACGAACGATAGGACCCTCTAACTTTTCATTGGTATGCAGAAGAAACAACATAACGCAGCCTTGGGGGATTCCAGCGTTCACCGTGGACAGCGACCCTGATACTACGTCCGAAGCTGGCGAACCACTTGCATAAATTCCCGAGAAGACCATTAGCCGGAAATTTGGCATATTGATGCTACTATTTATTCTGTTCTCCATCTCCATCCATCCATCTCGTCTATATTCTAGTTTGAGGCAAAGAGATCGCCCAGGAGATTGACTATCTTATTTCTCGTATAGACCAAGATGTCACTGTACGTGCGTAATGACAGAAGAGACGGACGTGAAACTATATTAAAAAAGCCTTTTCTTTCTGCTTAACATAAAATATTTATACAAAAATCTCATGTTCACAATTCTAATGCTTACCAAAGCAACAAAGCTTTAAATAGAGACGCAAAGACGTAAATGGCCTACAATTTTAAGTTCGTCTAGACTTTAGACTCTAACCGCCTTATTCATAAAAAATCCTTATAGAACGTTTAAAACGTTCATTAGTTAAAATGTTCTATAAGTTTATGAAACGTTCGATAACATTGCGTATTCATAACAGTTCTATAAACCTTCTATAACTAATATACTGTTTATAAGCTAAAATGTTGCCACTACGATGAAATTGGCAAGTAAGCTTGTCAAATGTGCCGAATTGACTACAGATAATGTGTATCAATTTACCAAATACGTCTAATC
>JAATLQ010017425.1:50064-73942 GCA_013421005.1 Heliconius erato x Heliconius himera | reverse complement strand
TTACATAATTATTATTGTAAAATAGCATCAGAATCGTGAATCAGAGTGAGAATTGGTTGGAGGATGATAAAGTTGGTTTAACTGATACAGCTGATTGGACCACGTAAGTTTTATTTTGGAGACATTCATACGCTTATTATACTTCAATGCTCATGCTTTTATTCCATAAATGATCTTGAAAGATTTGGTCAGTGAGAAAGTTTTCAATTATTGAAAATAAAACGCGAAAAGGGCCACCTTTTCGCGTTTTATTTTCAATAATTGGCAGCTTGGCTTGTGTTATGGCTGTGGAATGGCTTGGCAGGATTTACACTATAAGCTACTACAATTAGTATTTCATTTTGAGTAAATAAATATTTATGTAATTATATTATTTCTTGTTTCAGTATATACAATATATGATATAGGAATATTACTGGAGAGAAAAAAAAACTACAATGTTATATACCACAATATTCACCGCTTCCATGTGACAATTCTGAAGCAGAAAAAGAAATGGTATGTGTATTGTATTAAAGATCTATTGAAATGATGCACACAAATACTGGCCCATCCTATCTTATTTTATGTGTTTTAGACATATTAAACATAATTAACTGTGCTGCATGAATAAAATAACTATAAATACCACAATACCCAGAAATTAATTTGAATTTAATTATTTAAGATTTTGCAGCCAAGCCCTTCTGTACAATCTATACATAGCAACTCATCCACAATTTGTTAATATCTAAGTATTGAATAACACTTTAAAAATGTCAAAAACAAATAATTTGTTAGTATATTTATCAACCAGTTATTCTTGTAAGAAAGTCTTATTTGATTAAATTTATTTTGCATCATAATACATTAAATAACTTACACCACTTACCTGAACAATGCTCAGAAATAAATTCTCATTATATTTTTTATATATTAGCACTTGTACACACCCCGCATACCACACCAGCAAACACAAAACTTTTTAGATTAAAAAATAAACATGTATGTTAAATGAATTTATTTTTATTATTATAACTATAACTACAATAACTAATTATAATAATGTATTGATAAAGCAATATAACATATTAATGAGTTGAAACAAATTCTCAAAAATCAATCGGTACAATCTACAAGCTATATTATAAATTGTATAACAAACTTGTAAATAAAATATGTTTTGACATAATTAATACATACTTGTTTGGCAAACTTATATTAAAAACAATAATATATATATTACATTTTTGGTTACAGCATGACAATAAAAACAGTGCTGCTCAGCAAATTGCAGACAATGAAATTGCCTACAGAAAAGAGCTGTATGAGGCCCAGATGGACAATGAAAAACAAAATACTTTTAGAAGAAATCTTTACAAATAAAATTATATATAAGACCAAATAAAAATTATAGAAATGTATATTTTCTTTTTATTAACTAACTCACAAAAATTTATCCTAAAAAAAATTTGTAACACAGCATATATGCATTTATACTACTGTACCCCTAAGAAGTCTGGACTGTTCATTTCTATTACTTACAATGTCACTACAAAGCATTTTCCCACAGTATTTCTGTTTGCCATATGTGCTTCATTATATTTTTTCTTGCTTTGGTTTTGAGGGTACAGAATAGAACAAACTAAATTCTGTCATAATATACTCTTCTTTAGAAAAAGTACTGGGCATTTTAATAAAAGAAGCTGAGTATTGAGCAAGTGCACATGTAACTCAGGCACAAATCCGGCTAGTGGTGGCTTGAGACAACTCATGGTGTTCTTCAGCATCCTCGTGATACTGTAAGGAAAAAGATAATTTAGTAAGTACTTGTACACGAATACGTGTCACTTTATGAGTACTTTATACGTTATTCGTACGTTGTATGAATAGTATATTCAAGTCAAGTAAAATAAAAATACTTACCTCTCGACGACCCCATCATCTTCAAGTAGCTATTACTTTGATTTCGTGTAAGGTACTAGAACTTCTATAATCTAATTAGAGATCATCACACACCAAGTTTATTATAAACTTCGCAGTAAAATTCGTCGTTCAAGAAAAATGGATTACCTCTACTTCTATACATCCTTCTTCGATGTGAACTGTTGTGTTTTCAATTCCTACCATCGTTTCCGAAGCATCTATGCTTTGTAAAGCTTCCATTTTAATCATAAAAGTGGCAAATTAACACAACTTGAGTATTAACTATATTGAGAGGTTATTTACAATATTTTGTTTACATCAAATGTCATTTTCAATGATCAGCTGTCGAGAATCGGCCATTTTTTATTTTATAGAACGCTTATAGTAGGGTCTTGGCCTCTATAACTTTATAATAGGCTTATAGAACTGTTTAGCGCTAAAATGCTGTTATGAATACGACTTTTTGACGTTTTCCTTATAGTAGGTTTATAGAACACTTTATCTGTTCCATAACTTTTTATGAATAAGACCGTAAGAATTTTCATCTTTCTTTTGTTAGTTGGGCGTCTAATTGTGCTATTTTAGTTCGAAATGTATTCGCTATATTATTTAACTTGTAGTTGCATTGTTATTTTTACGTACTATTAAGGATTTTATATCTTCACGCTATTGGCCGCATGTAACGGGGCAGTCAGACGAAACCTAGTGAAAAGATACTCTGTGCTAAATTTCTCCTTACTTTTCGAGAATTTGCGTAAGTTAATAATATTGCGTGACGTAATTTTTCGAGAAAGTACCTTCTACCAGAGAGAGCGCGAAATTTAAAATAATTCAGTCACCCTAGTGGAAATCGAAGCCACAACCGTCACATTTACATAGTCACACGCTATGCCGCTGCACCGCGGCCGCTAAAATCTTTGATTTTTTTCAAGTTTTTGTGAAAATTACAAACTTATATTTGAGTTAATAATACGCAATAAGCATACAGAAAAAAAATACTCTTCGTAGTATATATTCTATGGATAAATTATTGAACCCATAAACTTCACAGCGCTGATTCGATGCCGTCATAATGCAACGGCACCTCATATGAATACAGCGTTAAACTAAAAACAATACAGTTATATTCCAGAATATGTGTTCCAGAACTTGTTACATTATAAATAAAACATTTCTTAGTATTGTAATTTTTAAAAACCACCATTCCCATAATATTTACACAAAGTTCCTCTAAAAGCTCGACTTACTTAAAACAAAAACTTTGCACTTTCAATACAAACTCGATTGTTGAGTCTAAAGATCTATATTTATTGAAGTTTTCAAAACTCAAAATGTTTTGAAACTGAAATTGTAATCAATTACAACTATACGTAGTATTAAACACGCGTGATTTTACATAAGCTTTCAATGTTTATTGTATAACTAACCGAGTTAAGTATTATAGGTAAAATATTTTGTTTTCTTTTTTTTAGCTTCACGCTGTGTCCCGCACAGTAGGCAGGGGGAATCTTGGAATCTAGTGTTAAGACACTCCGTTTCCATTAAGACACTTCCGTTAATTTTAGATAATAAAGATATTTATATTACTTCCCTCTTTCGGTACAATAAAATCCGGCGTTGAGTTTCTCTTTTAAGCATAACTGAACATAAATGAAAATTAAATTAAATCTTGCATTATATAATAAAAACGCCTTAGAATATTAAAAGAAAAATATTCACGAATCAGTCCCTTCGTTTTATTATAATAGAATTTCTATTGAACGCCCCTCTGACGAATATACATTTATTAAGGGTCATTGATTTGATCAATCCAATTGAGTTCTAGGTACAGCATACAAATACTGTACTGTATTCTAAATATAGTCAGGGTGTGGTTATATGTAACGTCTTAAAGAGAATGGAATTGAAGTAACTTATATTGAATAGACACAGTCGTGGCACAGCGCTGACACTGTCTGATTATAAACGCGACGTTGTGGGTTCGATTCACACTCGGAGCAATTATTTATTTATTGTCATTTCCTCGCTCTGGTAACAAGGTCTTGAAAATTGAGTGGAAAGTGGGGCTCGGAGTGTCTTAACACTAGTTTCTCACTGCCTACTTTGCTATATGTATGTATGGAAAAAAAATGGCTTAATGACTGAGATATGGGTACACAGTTATTTTACAAAGTAATTTATAGTATATTATAGTAAAATATAAATTATAATAACACTTGATAGAAAATATATTTAAATTATTTATTAAATAATTTAATTTCTTACTTTACCAGCCAGCATAGTATTCGTAAGCCTTGAGGCGACAACGATATCTTGGCATTTACCTAAGAATCTAAAGTAGGGCGTTTTGCAATTCAATAGCTTTATCGGTCATTGTAAGATTAGTTGGTAAAACCCATGGATTTTGTTGAAGTGTTGAACATGGTGTTGAGAAAATTGTAATTTCTTAATACAGTGGCTTTACAAGTAGGTACACTTTCTACATATGATAAACTACTGATCAACTATGACTATTCTATAATAAACAGGTAAAAATGTTACAATAAGAAAAAAATTGATGATTCCCATTCGTGGGAATTTTACTTTTACTCCCATTTTAATCTTTTTGCTTCACGGTTTAATCCGCACATAGCTGGGTAGCCATAGGAAACTTGATATCGTAGTGCTAAGACACTCCCTACTCTCCGCCGGATACTGGAGTATTGAATTATTTTAATTTAATATTTTCACTTCCCCGCTCCGGTAACAAAGTACAGCGCAACGTTGAGTTACGCCCCTGAACGCGCAAAGCCGCGAGAATTCGGCGGTAAATGGAAAACTGACTTTTTTAAAACTAGATTCACTTTGTCTACCGCATGGTAAACGTGAAGTGTAAAAAAGAAACGTTTTTTTAGTAAATGAATACCTTTCCAAATACTAACTAACCTCTTAGTGTCTAATTATATTTTCAAAGTGCATTAAATTTTATATGGCATCAAAACTGTATACTGGTACTTTTATAATAACAGTACAGTACAGTAACATTAACAACTTTCCTCGTGACAGTCCTTTCAGATGCTTAAACTTTAAGCTTGTTAGCGCAAAGTTGTATTCAAACGTACGTACGTAGGTATATGAAACACATGTATGTAGGTATATGAAATGTTTAATAAGGCCTGACGTGAGCTCACGACTTTTGATGTTATGGAAGGTGTGGCGGGTTCTAATTTGGTGTTGAAGTAATAGATATTTTTGTTGGCGTTTATTTATTCGGAACTCGGAATTTCGGAAAAGAAATAGGTATATGTTTATTTTTATAGCTTCAAGTTGTTTTCCGCTTATAGCAGCAAGTTAAGGACAGGGAGCGTAGTGTTAAGACACTCTGTTCTCTAATTTTCGAGACAATTTCGAGACCAGAGCGAGAAGATACAAATAGTTCATTCCCTCGAGCGGAATGTAAACTTACAATGACAACATGAAATCAGTGAAGTGAAGTCAGTGTGAAAATTTGAAGACTGTACATCATTGCCATGACGTCACAAAATATTAGTAATTCTTATAAAAATATTTTAACGAGAAACTTTTCCAAACGCCCGCCATTTATATAATACGCTATCCTATTATATTATGAAAACAGGAAATAAACGCTGGAATGGAAGATACGAAATTATACGTGCCTATTGTAATTTATAAATCACAATGTAAATATAATTGCTATAGCAAATTCACCTCGGGGCGATTCCTTTCATTGGACTCGACAAAATTATCCAAATAATAAATTACATTATGTTTTATGTTGTGCATTGGAATATTTAATCTATATATATTTATTTTTTATTTTTGTTGTTCACTTTAATTTTGTAGGCTAAATTGCCTGTTGAATAACGGAGCGTAACGCCGTGATATCATACCAGAGTTGGTACTTGGATTTTTTATAAATCATCCTTCATGTATAGTAATGCGATTGTGAGTTCGACTTCTGGTCCCACGTGGTAACGAAGCAAGTGCGGTGTTGATTTCGTTTACTTAAAAAGCTATGGTTTAACACTAGATTTTCAGGTTCCCTACTCTGCTTTGTGCAGGATACAGTGTGAAGTTAAAAAAAGAAAAATAACGTGTAGATATTTTAGTAAAGGGCAGGCAAATTAAAAAAAAATAGTCGATATCACACTTACATATTCCAGACGAATACTAAGATCTAAAACGTGTCTAACTTTCTTTAGGTTTTTTATCAAAATGATGTATTTGTTGCCGTGTTAAATATGTATTACATATTATTGTATTTAAAAGTCGACGGCTCATCTTAATCTTGAATGATCAAAATCTACATATTCTTTATCATTACAAGCACATTAGAGTTGCCGTTACATAGAAGTTACATAGAAATGTCAGTAGTGTCAGACCCACAGGAAGCTACCACCGTACCGGTCCGAAAGGCAGAGTTCTGCTCAGAGTCAGCAAGAGACTCAACAGTTGCTCCTTTAAAATACAATAATTAAAATGTATAACAATTATTAGCTTCCCGAGTGATCATCAGCAGCTTTTAATGAAACGCATTGTTATCATTATAGTAATATTGTATAGTTATATTGTAATTATATAGTTACTAATATATAGTAATTGTAGTAACTCTTGTCTTATAATATATTTTTGTTAATTAGAAAGACATTATAAAAACAGTGTTTCAAAATATTGAATACAGTTTATTACATTTTAAACCAAGGCTGACGACCTTAATAACTGAATTATAACTTAAAAGTGTCTGTGATTTTGCGTTTTATTCAATTTTCACGGCTAACGGCTATTGAAAAACTTTTCACTTATTAAATAGACAGAGTGAAATTTGAAGCGCTTAAATACTCGTTTATTTTCTAACGTAGTTTTTGATTAATTAGTATTGATTCGGTTAGAGACCCCGCTAGTACAGTACAATCTAATAGAACTTTATTTTTACCTCTCAGTTTCTCGTAATGGTATGCGGGTTTGACGGCAGGTTTCACGGCATTTCTCGTAATGGCATACACTAAATACTAGGCTCTATTCTAGTAGTGTATACGGAGACAGTCTTATTTTTAGGACTCTTTTCTTCACTTTTCTCCCGAATTCCATGTCGTGTTAAGTGACGGGACTGAACGCCGTTCTTTGCATAAAAATTACTTGCCCAACGTTAGGACCGATCTTATAAATAGATTACACGTATGCGCGACGGCCTCAATCTATTTTAATAATTCATAAAAACAAAATTTATTCAATGGTAAGTGCTATTTATTTATATATTTGTTTTTTTTTCAGGTATGATCAATTGATGTTTCCATTTTGAAAATTATTGATATTGGTAAGTATACACTGTTTTTTAATACTGTGTAAAAAAAAACGATTTAGCAACCAATCTCACCGTTTGATCACGGTTCGTTCCGATCTCATATTCTTGTATAAGAAATATATGTGTGATTGGACCTGAAGCGAAACTGGACCGGAACGGTAGTTTGAATGCTCTTATTGTTTCTTATATAAGAATATTTTTAACAGACTGTGATTGCACCGAGAACAAACCGTAACTAGTTCTATAGTGTGAATCCTCCCTTATCTTACAAGTCACTGTATCGAACTTCGTTTCCTGCAACGCGGCATGCAACACGGCACTCAGGGACGCTGAAATGCTTAAACTTGTGACAAATTTAATCTATCAATAATAATACAGAGATCTCCTTGGCGCAGTGGTTTGACCGAAAACGCGACGGTTGTCCGTCCGAGTCCCATCCAGGACAATACATTATATTTATTTTCTCCGCTCTGATAAAAAAATAACCACGTTGTTGAGTAACATCCCACTTAACACTTAGATATCCTGTGTCTAACCAGCTATATTCGAAATACATTGTGAAACTATTATTGGTATAATAATATAAAAAACTATAATTTAATTTATTTATTTTCTATGTATTAAAGAGTTTTTTTAAGTTATTCAAGAAATAGAGTCCGATAAGCGATTAAGTACTAGTAGATATAAAAGTAGATACTACTCCTACTTGTAAATCACATCATATAATTTACTTTCCATTTTAAGTTTTGTTAAGCATCTTCATTTAAATTTAAATCATTTGTATAATGATGTCCGTTGCAACCAAAAGAAATATCGTATAATATAGAATATAAATAATGATAGAAAAACAATAATAAAGCTAATCACGTCGAGACGAAAATTCTGCGTAAAGAGTTTTTTAGTAAATGTTTAATAATCTCGTAACGTCAAGAGTAATACCAAAATTTGGTGATATTTGGTCGTGGACATGGAAATACTACCACAACAGTGCCTACTTCGTCGACTTTAATCAAAACGACATCATATGTAGAGTCAGTGTGCGTCAGACAAACTAGATTTTTATTTCATGGGATTTTCCTTACATATGTATATTTCATAGAGAAATACATGCAAAGTAATAACGCTCTTTACCAAATAGTCCACGACTATTGGTCGACTGTAAGTAATAGCGGCCGAATATTTTTATAGATTTTTGAAGTGTTTTTCCGCACTTAGGAAAGAAAATATTTTTTTAGAAAACGTATAAGCATTTGAACCCTCGCCTTTAGGAAACCAAGTTCAAATACCGCAAATTTTTCAATTAAGACGTTCAATTCCGTGTTATATCGATCGATCGGAATTTTCGATCGATCGATATAACACGGAACATCGATCGATTTCAACTCAAAGAAATAAAATATTTTATATTTTCATTTCTTCGCTCTGGTAAAAAGGCAAAGCGCAGAGTTGGTTTCCGTCACTGAACACGCAATGCCGCGAGGATTAAGCGGACAGTGGAGAAAGGAAGGATGTAAGTGGAAATGGAATATCTTAATGCTAGGTTCCCAGGTTCCCTCTGCCTACCTTTCTATAATTTATAAGTGAAAGTGACTTTACCGATTTATTTACATATGTATTTTGTATTTTATAAACGTACACTGCGTCCAACATGTCCCAACAATACAACGACTTGCACGACGATTATATTTTTTAATAATTCCAGAAACAAAAGTAAACTATACCCTTAAACATAAAATAGTCATTTACACGTACAATTGGAACGCAGCACTAAAAATACATAGTAAATTACAACATACAATCAAAATACTATCATCTAGCCACGTGACGTCACACTGTAGTTTTTCATGTAAAACTGAAATGTTGGCAAGCATCATAAAAAAATATTAAACTGCCTGATTTTTTGTAAAATGTTAAATATAGCAAAAATAACTATAGATTACTTTTCGGTTCGATGGTTTTATAGTACATAAGTTATTTAAGCTAGTAAATGCGACGTTTCTGGATTTGATTTCCATTGAGGGTAATAAAATGTTTTCATTTTTTCGCTCTGATAAGAAGAAAGCTCGGTATTTACTTCCGTTACTTAACACAAAATTTCTCTAAAATTGAGAGAAAAGTGAGGAATTCCGTGTCTTAACACTAGGTTCCCTGTGTCTACATTGTACGCAGAATAAAAATAAAAAAAAATGTAATTCCGCTCATTTCCCTTCTTTACCTGGAAGGTCAAATATAAAAAAATATAAAAAAATGTCTACAAAAATTTTCTACAGTATATTATCATTCCGTTATTCATAGCATTCTTAATTTACAAAGAAAATGTTACTTTGTAATAAGTACTGGAAAATATATTAGGTTTATATTAAAATTTCTCCCGTTTTCTAGGACGCCGAGAGTACTTAAGAAAATTGGCTCAAATCTGTAGAATATTTTAATAGGGGCTCTTAAGATTAATATGATTTAGACAAACGATTTAAAGTGCTGCGTTAGTTTCCGCCACTTAACAACTTGCAATGTCTCGAATTTGGGCGAAACGCATGGAACAGAGTGTCTTAATACTGCGTTCTTTTTCGCTATCCAGCTATTTATAGATTAAAATGTGAAGCTAACCTAACTAGCTAGTAATTTATAAATGCTCTACAATCTCTTACATCATTTTTTTTATGTATGTATGTGTATGTTCTTAAGAAGTTAGTAAATCTTTGGACCACTTAGGACGTCGTGGTGTCAGCTAGCGTTAGTTTGTTAACGCTATTTGCGAGAATGGTACAGCGTGAAGCTGACAAAACAAATTATTGTATTAATAATAATAATTTAATCATCTTCACGCTGTATCCCGCACACAGCAGGGTATGCAGAGGGAACCTAGTGTTAAGACACTCCGTTACCCACTTTCCGCCGAATTCTGGGGGCTTTGTGTGCTGAGTGGCGGAGAGCGAATAAATGAAAATATAAATATAAATAAATAATTCATTTCCTCGAGTAGGGATCAAACCCACAACCAGACGATTTTACAGTCACACTTTGTGCCTCTGCGCCTCTGCGCCACGACCGGCCTCTCCCCTTTAACCCTTAACTGTCGATATTTCGACATGAGTCCTAACATTTATATTATTTTTCATTTAATAGCTATATAATAATGAGGTGGTTGTGGCGCAGCAGCAAAGCTCTGAGTGTAAACGCGATGGTTGTGGATTGGATTACCTTTACGGGAATTAATTGTTTTGATTTATTTGCTCGCAGACACTCATCACGCAATGTGTCAAAAATTGGGCTATACGTATGCGGGATATAGCGTGAAGTTAAAAAAGACAAACATATACTGTCAAAGTTTTAACCTATAGAGCTGTCATTAAGCAAAAAGCTATATTTCCTTATTAACTTTCTATAATATAATATATTATATAGACACATGTCAACCCTAGTCCGGGCTTTCAGACAAAGTTTCAACGCCTACATATAAAGCAAACACCTCACGCGCCGACAATAAATATATATTATAGCCGCTTAAGCTAATAATAACTTTGACACCTTTACTAATGAAACTAGCTTGTTAGGTCGACTGTTATGTGACAATATTCAAATCTAACTTGAGGGGCACATACGTGCGATTGTAAATTCTAAATGTTGTGGGTTCGATTCCCAGTCGAGAAAATTAAATATTAAATATTTTCATTTCTTCGCTCTGGCCACGAAGCAAAGCGCGGCGTTGAGATCCGTCAATCAACACGCAACGCTTCCAGAATCAGCCGAAAAGTGTCTTAATAGGATGGAGTCTCTTACTACTAGGTTTCCAGGTTCCCTTTCCCTAACCTACTATGTGCAGGATACAGCGTGAAGCTAAAAAAATACATACAGCAAATTACGAAGTAAAGAGGGCAATTAACAACCTGCTAACTTGTCTAGAACTACTCAGTTCGTCGAAACTAAAAACGTTTTTTGAGGGAAATTTGAAAAAAAGCTCATACCAAAGCTCTTTAGCCACATCAAAAGCATTGAAACCGAACAAGTTTCTTGTCGAATAAATTTCTCTACAGAGAATATTAGCGTCTTTCATGATATTACATGAAATGCCTCACAATTTATAATAACTATTATTATTTTTTAAAAACAAAACAGGTGGAAGACATTTTGGTTAATGTATAAATATTTTAAAGAAGCGGGATTCCAACCCGTGCCTTTTGAAAACCGTTATTAGGATAGAAGTTAGGATTCAAGTCCTGCTACGTACAAGTTTTTGTATTTTTGTTTTTTAATTTTTTTCTATTTTTAGTATGGAAATCACACAAAAAAAACATTTAAAATAAAGAGGCGTAAGTAAAAAATTGTAATGATTTTTAATAATAATTTAATTTGATAATGTAATAAAAAAAATACGTTTGTGTGAATATACGTTAAAGATTAACATAAAACAGTTTATTTTTTGTAATATGTAAGGAGAAAAGCAATTTTTATTAAAATTTGCTTTTCTAGGTGTTAGCGGGCTTATACTGGATGCCTTCCTTTTAAATGAAAGTTACTGTAGTAATGTTGCTATTTAAGGTTAAGCGATATTTAGTTTTAGCTTAATAAACATATATAAGGGAAACTAAGTTAAGAAAATTTAATATTATTTAATTAGCACCACCGTACCACATAATTGAAACACAATATCAACTTTTTACTATTATAATTTGTTATCCAAATTTTTTCTTACATAATTACTTTTGCTTCCTCTTTCTAATGCCTAGCCATTTCTTAAATAACTTTACGCTTTTTCCCTTCTATAGCAGACCCTAGTATTTTAACACTTCGTTCCTCACGTACTGCCAAACTTGTTGTGGGTTCGATCCCTTAGGATAGAGACGTTGAGTTCCGCTCCTCGATACGCAATGTCTCGTGCGGAGAGTGGAGAACGTAGTGTGTAGTGTAATGATACTAGGTAATCTCTATCAACTCTATTTTATGAGGAGTACAGCTTGTAGCTAAAAAAACAAAACTTAAAACAAAATATTAAGTCCATTTAGTAATTTCAAAGTTAACCTTTTTTACTCTGGAACCAAATATTAACCAAACGAAAAATATTATAGCTTTGATAAATTATAACTGACATTAATTTGCATATAGCGTGATGTAAACATTAATAATTTTGCAGCTAAATTATAAAGCTGCAGTGGAAAGTTTGATCGATATGGAGATTAGAAAAAAAATGGGTTACAGTTTCGAATATTTTATAAAATTTATTGCAATAACTTAGCTTCGTTGAGACAAATCCCACTTAGTGTTTCATAATGGTCATTATTTTTTTCGATACATAAGAAAATAAAAATAATTAATTCCTTCGCTTTAGAATCGAATCCACAAACGTCGTGCTTACAGTCCAGTCGCTATGTCACGACTGCATAAATACTTATAATAAATATTAGATATTCGTAACTATAAGTATTTATATATGTGCATATAACCCCATTTCAATAAATTCTTACTACAGTACACAACATTCACGATAATTTGATCTTGTTTTGATTTTAGAGCAGCGGGGGTTCCCGCTATAAAGGAGTTACACATACATACATATATATCTGATAGCGCTATAACAGCATTTACTTTGTCGTCGATATGTCGTAAATGACATGCCATCAAAAACATCCTGTAAAAAAACCCAAGTCTCGCAGCTCAGTCTGTCTACCGTAAAAAGTTGTGAGATCCATGTAATACCAAGTCGGTTAATCTATTTAATCTCTACTGAAAGGACCTTCTGTCTTAAGTTATTACAGTAGTTATCATCATGCCAATATTAAAAATATTTTACGTTTTAAACAAATAGATCGACTTGGACATCGCATGAAAACACAACCTATCGAAAGACATAATAGACATCATATTCGGAAGGACTCTGGTGAGGAATTCGGTTGCTGGCCCGTCGTGCTGTGTAGTGTGATAGTGTGATACATACTAATAATCAAATCATGCGACTCAAATTCTCTCTCAACTCATTTGGTTCAAATTGACTGAAATTTTAAATATACCGTGTTTATATAATGCCTGATTAGTTACTGAAAATTCAGGTTTCTTGTTTTATCCACAACGAAATTATAGAGGGTCGAAAATGGCCTGAATTGCTTCGAGAAAAGGATGGTACGGCCGTGCCGCTTTTTTTTGTTCGACTTGGCGGGGGCACTGCCGTGCCCCCAGATAAGTTTTGCTATCAAAAAAACTACTTTTTGTTTAACTATTTGATCTTTAGTTTTTTTCTTTAAGGAATTCAACTACTTGACGATATATGGTTATGTGATATATTAATCTTGGCTTCTGTTAATTTAGAGACGGAAAAATGATAACCAAGTACAATTAACGTCAATTGTGCATAATGAAATAATAAATGTTCTAAATATAAATAAAAACGTTAACAGAAAAAGGGGCTTTTACAGGCATCTTTAGACACTTAATTTATTTAATCTGTATCGTTCGGTACGTACCTATATAATTTGTTGGAAATTTTTAAACTTTTCTCTTCTTTGAATTATGTAGTAGGTTTTCTTGCCTTTTAGCTATTATTTAAAAGGAAAAAGTATTTAATGTGTATTTGATATACAGATTTATAAAGTAATGATGTGAATGAGATGTTTTGGTTAAAGTGGAAAGTTTTTTTCTATATCCTCACGATGTATCTCGCACATTGTATTGTAGGCAGAGGAATCTAGGCACCTAGTGATAAGACACTCCGTTCTCCATTTGGATGCTTAATAACAGACTGTGTCGATACTGGGTCTTGTCCTCCTACTGCACATAGATACGGGATAGAGCGGAAAGATAAAAGAAAGAAAACCTATATCTCTCTTTCACTAACTTTCATATAAATTTCTACAACAATATAAAACCTATAAAGGTAAACCGTATTTCCATACACCAACAACGTCAACAGGGTCAACGTTAGCCCCGACGCGACGTGTCGCTAGTTTAAAGTCATGAGCGATTTAAATCTCCCATGTTGTTTGTACCCCGACTACAAAGTGTTATATTATAAGTGATTTTAACACGGTTTTTATCTGATACGCTTTAAATATTAATGTCGGGTTCCGTGCAATGTATTATGTATTACCTTTTATCAAGATATTAGGCTGCGATGCCTCCGTGACGCAGGGGCTCAAGCGTGCGACTGTAAAAGACGATGGTTTTAGGTTCGATTCCCACTCGGGGAAATTTTATATTTTCATTTCGTCGTTCCATCGCACAATACGCAATATCTCAAGAATTCGGCAGAAAGAGCGGAACGGAAGTGGCTTAATAGAGAACAGAGTGACTTAACACTAGATTCTCAGGTTCCCTCTGCACACCATGCGTGCGGAATTCAACGTGAAGTTAAAAAAAATTACTAAACAGAATTTCTAACCGCTAAACTAAACTGTAATACAACTTAAGTTCTAACTTAATTTCACTCTGCCCTTGATCTTGTACGAACTTTACAAGTACACAATCAATGAAAGCTCCTTGTCAAAGCTTTTGTTTCCTGACTTTAAGTTTATAGTAAACTATCCGAACTTTGACAATAAAGTTTTATTAAGCAAAGAAGACGCTATCGTTATTTAGTCTGTTGTGTTAGTGGGTTCGTCTCTTATTATAGTGATGTAATATTAGAATTTTAGTTTATGGATATACAGAGTGAACCTTGTGTTAATATACATTGCTTGTTGACGCGGAACTTAACACCGCACGTTGCTCGATTACCAAAGCGAGGAAATGCAAAGATTAAATAATTCACTCCCCCGAGTGAGATTCGAAGCTACAACACAAACAAGCTCGAAGTCACACGCTTGTGCCACTGCGTCACGACGGCCGCAAAATATATAATATTTAGAATATGACACTCATTTTATTTTTCTCTGATTAGATAATATTTTTTAACTCATGAAAAATACAGCGTATAGTTGCTCTTCCAGCGTGTATTCAAAATATTTTTTTATATTAAGAGCGGCTTTTAAATACGGGCCTTACTCTCACTAGAGAGGAAATCAAAATCAATCATTTCCCCGCGTGGACATCGAACTCACAACCATTGTGCTTACAATCACACGAAATCATAATATAATAAAGTTTTCTTAGTGTACTAAAAGCTGATGTCCGTCTTTAATTATACAATTCAATTCAACGTTACATCTATTTTACTACTGCCGGTCCTGGCGTGACACATAAACCTTACGAATTTAATTTAATTTGGGAGTCACATTTGCGTTCATTTTGCGTAATTTTATTGTTTGTGATAAAGATACTTATATATTTAATTTTATAATTTTTAGTTTCTCGGCGTTGAATTCTGCCATTCAATAACTCTTAATGGGAACGGAATATCTTAATACTCGGTTCCCAGCTTATCACTGCCTTCCCAGCTATATATGACAAGAGAAAACTAGTGGTCAGGTACTCCGTTCACCACGCACCGTCAAATTTTAGCAAAATTGCATGTAGACTGGCAGATCTCAAAGCGCTTTCTCTAGTTACTAGAGCGGTTAAAATAATTATTTACTTCAAGTGGAAATCAAACCCACAATCGTCGTGTTTACACTCAGCTGTTCCACTGCTACACGAGGCTACAAAATAACACTTCTTTTAAATCCAATTACTTGTTTTAAAGGACAGCTTAAAATACTTTAGTGTTAGTCCTCTACTCTGTCACAATTTATTTTGTCTCCCCATATCCTACTACCCTATACAAATGGAACTCGACAAACTAATTAAAAGTATTAACAGACGGCCATCGAGTTATATATAAACATACATATAAAAAAATAAATTCCTTTTTATACCAGATATTGATGCTCAATGTGAGGCTTTTATTTAAGCCAGTTGTTATAGCGTTTAATAAAATTTCGTTAAAACCTTCATTGTATGATATGTATGGGACATTCGGAATTAAGTGAACAGGGCAATGGAAAATATGGATAATTTTTAATGAGAATGAAGAATAAAAAGTGTATTTTGTATTTTTATTTACAGAAAATAACGATTATTATTTTTAGGATAATATCACCGTTTGTAAATATGATCGTCGTTGGTTCGATTCCTACTAGTGACAAATAATTATTTTCGTTGTCTTGCTCTAGGGACAAAACAAAATACGGCGTTAAGCCTCTCTGTGGTATCTACTAACCAAGACACAGCATGAAGCTAAAACAATATTTATAATAATGATTTATATCTGATACTTAGTTATTTTAATACTTATTAAGTACAAACTACTAATTCTTCAAAGTATGATAGCGCTTCATTTGCTTTAAACTTATAAAAGATAACTGCATCTTACTTGGAACCGATAAACCGATGATACAATAACTTAATTGATATCGATATTTGCTTAGCTCACCAAGAAAAAATAATATGGGTGGGTTTTGTGTATTTTTAGCTTCACGCTGTATCCCGCAAGTTATGGTAGACTAAGGGGGCTTAGTGTTAAAACGTTCCGTTCCCTGCAAACCGCCCAATTTTCGAAACATTGCGCGCTGAGCGGCGGAACTTAAAGACGCGCTTTTGTCCTGTTACAATGACGAGATAATGAATATAACTTATTCTTCTACGTGGGGAATCGAACTCACAACTGTATCGCTTACAATCAGGGATTGCCTCTGCTTCAACATATTCAATGCTTATGATTTTATACTAACAATTGGATAAAAGACAACGTTCACTAAAATCATAAATTAAAAAAATCTAATGTTAAAATTGATATATTTTGCGAATTTATATAAAATGCAGAATGTTTAATCACTTCTCTGTATTTAAAGAGGAGAACTATAGAACCTTAGACCATACCATAAAGTATTTTGCTATGTTCTCACAGTATATCCAACCGCTATCACATTACTGGCAAAACCGTTCCCTAAGAAATAACGGTGTATCGATGATACTATGGCCAGTAGAAACTATGTCACGTTACATATACTACTGTCAGTTGATGTATCACTTTCTGAAATAGGAACAGAGTTTATCAATAAACTAGAAATATTGAGCGCGTCGTGGCGCACTGGGACTGCATTTAACTGTAAAGGCGATGGTTTGGAGTTTGATTTCCATTTGGAGTTTACTTTTTTTAAATTATTTTTAATTGAGGCCGACATTGAGTTTTGAGACCCAATAAGCAATTTCTTGGGAAAAGTTATGAGGAAAGTGTAAAGGAGTGTTATGACACTATGTTCCCTCTGTTCACACTGCTCTACGCACATAGAGTATGGCCGACAGAATTAATTTGGCAACCTAGTGTTAAGACACCACATTTCGCAGTAAGACACTTCCTTTTTCCAATTTCCGCCGAATTCTCGAGGCATTGCTTATTGAACTCAACGCCGCCTTTTGTGTCGTTACCAGATAGATGTAATTAAAATATTATTAATATTTAATTCCCCCGAGTCGGAATCGAACTCACAACCGTAACTCTTACAGTCGCAGCTTTTTGGCTAAGCTACTTTAATGATACACTAGAAATGAAAATTTATCAGAGAAAATTTTACAAAATTTAGAAGTTAGCTAATTTATACATTTTATAATTTACACAAATGTGGTTCCCGGTAAATTCAGGGCACTTCCAGCACTAACTAAAATAAGATCGCGAGTAGGTACTAAAAGCCAAGTAGTGTTCAGTTGTAAATAGTATACATAAATAATACTTTGCTAAGAACAAGAACTGTAGAATTAAAGTAAATTTAGCATTTTGAACTTAAGTTTTACAAAACAAACTTCGGTATTATTGAAGTTGGTTTACATAATTTGTCTATGAATTAATAATATTTGCCCATTTCCTGTGTTTTTAAAGAAAGGCACATTTTTTGATAGAGATTGAGTTTCTCACTTATTTTAGAGACTATGTAATATATGGCGGAACTTAACGCCGCAAATTACTTCACAAAACCGATTTTAACTCCGAATGTGCTTTCTTCACGCTGTATTCCGCACACAGCAGGGTAGGCAGAGGGAATCTAGTGTTAAGACACTCCGTTCCCCACTTTCTGCCGAATTCTGGAGGATTTGCGTATTGAGTGGCAGTCAACGCCGCACTTTGCCTCGACACCAGAGCGAAGAAATGGAAATATAAATTTAAGTAAATATTTCATCTCCTCGAGTGGGGATCGCACCCACAACCAGTCAGTTTTACAGTCACACTTCGTGTAACATGTAAATCACTCAACGTACTTAACGAACGAAGTGTCTTGACACTGGGTTCCCAGGTTCCGTCTACCTACCTTGTGTTGTACGGGATATAACGTGAAGGGGAAAAAAATGTACAATCAATTAATTTTATCCAACTACGAGTATGCTTTGCTTATATTGTTTTAATATTTTTGTTTCAGTCTCACATTAAAAGGCCATAATTGTAACTAAATATTGAATTGGATTCAATTACTTATTGTAAATATCAACAACCAGTCAGCTTACTGTAGACTTCAAATCCCAAAAAACCTGCCAAGTGCGAGTTGGACTCGCGCCGGAATGGTTCCGTGCGATTATTTGTATAATAGGCAAAAAATCACGTGTATTGTATAGGAATGAGGAAATGAAAATAACTCATTTCCTCGAGTAAGAATATATTAATATATAATCTAATGGTTTACAGTTTAGTTACTCTACAGAAATCGAAATTGCTTAAAAAAATACGTAAGGCTTTCTTTTTGACATGATTAAATTTACATTTATATTTATTTATTTTTTTATTTAATTTAGAGTTTTTTCACTTGTAACACTGATCTATCAATGAAACAACAATCGCTTTGGTGGATACGTCGATAATTTTGCAACCAACTAATCGGCTGTTCAGCTAGTCAGCCACCACATTTTTTAAATTAAACAAAAACTTTTCTTTTATAAAAAAAAAATACGTTAAACGAATTCCCTGTGAGACACTTATCTGATTCTCTTCAATGGTAACTTATTCGATTTCCTTTATTTTTATCTTCAAAAATACATTTGGTCAGCTAGATCAATAAAAATAATAATTAATCTTAGAAGGCCGTTACATATGTTGACGTTATACTTTTATATTTCCAATCCAGGGTGTATATCTATCTCGCTCACTTCTATTGCTATTCTTATATGGTAGAAAAGGAGAGAATGCAAACGAAACACAATCTTCATGCCTCGACCAAACATGATACCTCTAATAAATCTGCACTACAGTATTTAATAAAATACAAACGATTTTATACTCTTTTGTGTAAGTAATAAGTATTATAATGGCTTAAAATGGTATTTGTAATGAATATCACGTAGACAGTAGAGTTTTTGCGGTTCCATAAAGTCGATGTATGAGATTTCGTCACATTATGTTTCTCTGAGTACTTTTAGTATGTGGGAAAATTAACTTTTTGATCTATCTATAAATGTAAGATTTTTTTTTTCAGCCTCACCTGTATATTAAATATAGCATGGTAGACAGTGAACTTAGTGCTAAGACACTGTTCTCTGCTTTCCACCAGAATTTGGAACTTGAGGTGTTGACTAATGGAACTTAACCTCACATTTTTTCTTATCAGAACAGAGAAATAAAAATCATTGATTTCCCGAGAAGAAATCAAACCTATCGCGTTTACAGTTACACGGTAATATATATTTATTATATTATATTATATATATTTTTAATTATTAATGATGTGACAAAGCTTTATATCTTGCAGTAGTTGCTAGTTTCACAGCTGCTTTTAATTGATAAATAATTTTTATATATCAATTAAAAACAGTTATGGTGTAACCCGTTGTACCTACGATCAAAATTATGTGTCATTCACAGTTCTTAGTTATTTCTCTTCAGCCACGGGTGACGCCGCTGAGAAAAGCTAGTCAAATATAAAGCTACTTAACATGACCGGCTTCCATGAGATTAAATTTCGTAAAAGAAAACCAAAACAAACTGTTTTTACATTTATTCACGTATTACTTAACGGACATTAAAATAAACTTGTTTTTTAAATTTAGGTTGTAGGTTCAATGTCCTGTTATGCAATGTTTACGTATTTTTATTTTGAAGTATGTTTTAAGAGTCCATCGTGGCGGAGTAAAACAGTGTCGGTCTGTTAATGCGATGGTTGTTGGTTCGATTCTAATTCGGGGGAATATTTATTTACGTTTCCCCGTTCGGACAGGAAATCGATGCGTTAAGCTCCGGCACTCCAAACGCAATGTCTCGAATTCAGGTGGAAAGCTAAGAACCGAAGTTTCTTGACGTAAATTTTTTTCTACTATATTTTACCAAGATTCTTATTATACATGGTAGGTATTTGACAACGTATACCTATCACTCATTCGCCGCACCACATGTGTCATCGAGTAATTAATTATTATTTTGCACTAACTTGTTTTTTATTTTTACCTAAAGCGGTATTACGATAAGCTTGGTTAGGTGAGTTGCCTATTAAGGTAAATTAAGTTACCATAACGTTACCATTTAGTTACCTATTAAGGTAAAACTGCAAGTTTCTCCATATGAGTATAGGATTCTTATAATAGATTTAATTATTTGCAGTCTTTCCTCTTCTTTGTCTTTTATTTTGAATTGTTACACCTAATAGGTATAGATTAGTATAGCATATAGCTACTATTATAAAAAAATATATTTTAAATATTATTGTTTCTTGCAAGTATGGAGAGGATCTCTATTACAGAGGCAGAGTGAATGTTGAGCCTCGAAACAAAATCCCTAGATTATCAATCAATTTACACTTTTGTGTAGAAACTTGCCTTAGAAACTGTATATATGAATA
Organism: Heliconius erato x Heliconius himera; assembly: GCA_013421005.1. NCBI lineage: Eukaryota > Metazoa > Arthropoda > Insecta > Lepidoptera > Nymphalidae > Heliconius > Heliconius erato x Heliconius himera. The sequence continues at coordinate 53,017 of JAATLQ010017425.1, read as the reverse complement.
AAAACACATATACAAGTTACTTACAACGCACAGACAACTGTACGTACCTACTATACCTACTTAGAAAGTTGAAATTTGGGAAGCAGGTAAAGGGGGTGGAGGGGAGACAATTTCACGAAATCCTACGGGAACGGGAAATACGTGATTTTTCCAGTGTACAACTTAAAATCCATGTAAATAACATTTTTTTTAATTTGAGAAATCCCCGTTTGTTAGTACAAACTGAAATTGTGGAATAAAGTGGATTTCAACATGTAGTTAGGTTAAGGTGTGAGTGGTACTATATGTCGTATTCTAACATTTTAAAGTCAGCAATTTCGTCCCTGCTTTGTCTGTCTGTCACTTAACGAAAGAGCTTTATATGTATATATATATAATAGTTAGATAGCAATACTAATATAAACATCGAGTTCAAATCGCGTCCGTGAGAATAGCGACGTGTATTACAATCATCATAGTGACCAGACACGCCAAGTTAATAATGAATGCCGCGACATGCGTGCCCCCGTGTAATTATAGCCTGTAGGTACTATAGGCTGGCGCGGTGAAATACTGGTTTTATGGGTTTATTTTGTTTAGTAGGTGAAAAGTTAAGGTTTTGCTAGGTTTTCCAGTTTTTCTTTTCTTTGAAAGTGACGCTTTTGTCATTGCCGCTAATAAAATAAAACAAAGTACTGAATTAAACTGAGATTAATTTGTTTTCGCAAAATGTGACCGTAAAATCGACTGTTTGTGGGTTCGATACCCATTCGAGGGGCAATGAAATATTCATTTACATCTATATTTTCATTTCTTTGCCCTGGTATCGAGGCAAAGCGCGGCGTTGAGTTCCGCCACTCAACACGCAATGCCTCCAGAACTCGGCGGAAAGCGGGGAACGGAGTGTCTTAGCACTAGGTTCCCCCTGCCTTCCCTGCTGTGTGCGGGATACAGCGTGAAGCTGATAAAGTGAATTAAACAAAGTATTGAATTTTAAAAGCTTTCATCATTAAACATAAGTATGCCAATAATTTAATTACCTGTATGTGAGTACATTCAATTTGAAATCGATTTTTACCCATGAATAGAAAATTATTAAAGATTTTTAATTATTATTTAAAAGGTAAAATGCTTCTAGCATTAAATAGGTAAAATATTTTTTAATTTTATAATTTATATATAGTGTTTTTAGAGGACAGTGTTCGATCGTCACATGAGGGATTGATTCATCTTTATTTCCCCGCTCTGACAAGACAAATTGCGGCGTTGAGTTAATATTATCGCCGTAGCGCAGTATGACTATCAAGCATTTGTTGTACGTTCGATTCTTACTGAAGAAGAGATATTTTTAATATTTAAATTATTTTCGTTGTTCAAACAACATAACATACCTAATTAAAAATAATTTTTTACCTATTTCTTTATTTTCAGATGATAACTGCTTGCAGCAATTGCATTTTGGTGTATATATAAAGGTATTTATTTTAAAGAATCTTTTCAAACCTCTTTATCTTATACATCTATCTATATATGTATATACGTGAAGCAAAAACTTTATACTCTTTTTACGAGAATTGTACGAGATGGAATATCAAATTAAGGAGTGCAGAATTTTGTTTTTTGTTGTTTGTCTAAATATAGTTTTGTATAAACTGACTAACATGTTACGCGTTTTTTCGTTCTCTAATATAGGTAGGTATATTATATCGACGGCGACTCTGTACGGGTAGGCAGAGGGAACCTGGAAACCTGGTGTAAAGGCACACTGTTCCCATTACGACAATTCCGCTTCCTTCTTAAAATTTTACAAATAGGTTCTTTGTGGAGCTCAGGTGAACATTAAAAATGCAATATTAGAAAGGCCTTTTAAGGAGACACATTTAAGGGACTATATAGGGGTTATTTTTTTTATTTTGATAGTTAATAAATATTAAATTGGAAGTTTAAACTTTAGATTATGGAATATAAACTTTATTCTATTGATTTTAGATTAACATTATTGTCAATATCGAAAATCAAGTAGATCCATGAGCGAATAGTCTGTACTAAGAACTTTTTCGCTAAAAAGAGAAATATAAAACAGGGACCCTCTACCTAAAAGTGAGAGAGAATCAACACTATAAATTCATTCATATTTTGTATATTTTGCTTGTCATGAAGGATTACTATATACAATTTACTGTAGTCAAATATCCATATGCGTAAATCCTATACTATTCCAAATATGTTGAAGCTTGAAATTCCTGAAATAGCTCGCGTATTTAGCGTTTCAAAACTAACTTTATGTCACAGTTTATTCGTTAAATGCTTTTAGTTTTTATCAGTTAACAATGCTTTTGTTAGTCTATTTTCTGATTTATGACCGCGTAGTAAGCCTACAGTTGTCTAGATGAAACCTCGGTCAAGTGCGAGTTGGATTGCCTAGTTTCGTATCAATTTTATAAATATTCTTCTTCTTTGTCGTGTTCTTCATTACTGAAGGTCGTGCCCGTTCTGGTAGTTCTTGGTGGAAGAGCAAACAAAATGCTTCCATGCCTCCCTGTCTTCAGCTTGCCTTAATGCGCCAATCACAGAGAGTCCAGTAATTTCTTTGACGGTGTCGGACCATCGGCATGGTGATCGGCCTCTTGGTCTTCTACCATCTACTTTGCCCACAACAATAAGTTTTTCGAGATTATCAGACTGTCCTCGAGCTATATGACCAAAGTATGAAAGTATTCGTTGATAACAGGTAATGGATAGTCTGACTTGGATTTTCAGCTGGCTGAGGATTGATTTATTAGTCCTTTTTGCTGTCCATGGTATTCGCAGCATTCTTCTCCAGCACCACATCTCAAAAGCATCGATTTTCCTCCTATCCACGGCACGGATCGTCCAGGATTCTGACGCATACAAGAAAACCGAGAAGACAAGGGTTCGTACGAGTCTCACTTTGGTGACATTGGAGACGGTTCTACTCCGCCATATCTTCGTG
>JAATLQ010017425.1:38020-49964 GCA_013421005.1 Heliconius erato x Heliconius himera | reverse complement strand
TCCAGTCAGCGACAGCAGGCCTGTCCTATCAACACACATGAGTTTGGTCTTTGCTGTGTTAATAGATAGACCAACCAGTACGCTTTCGGTCTCCACTCTACTAAATAGCTCGGACATTTCCATCTCTGATGCCGCGAACAGTGAACCGTTTATTAATATAGGGCATTATTTATAATAACGTACTTATAAAACGCTTGTGTAGGTGCCCATTTTGTATTTGGGTTTTTTTCTGTGATATTAAATAAAATCTAATCTAATAAATTTCCATTTTTGGGATATTTTCAAATGCTGAAACTCTAATCGATCTAAGATTTATTATCCCAGAGATGAGAAGAGAGATAGAAATTCTTTCCTTGAGTGGGAATCGAACTCACAATCATCATGTGTTTAGTAAGACGTCGTCCGACGCTACAATAGCCTATATAATATAAAACATATTAAACAACTATTACTTTCTTGTATCAAAGTTCAAAATTTCAAAAGCTTAACTACTAATTAAACATGATGGACTAGTTACCTACAAATAGACACCCTCGAACCCACATATCATTTCTCACCCCTATATTTAAAACATCAATTAGTGTGAAAAATGACATATTGAATTTATTTTTGTCTTAAGATAATATACAGGATGCGTTAACTATAATTTCTTTGATTTTTAATGTAATAAGTTATATTTTATGCGCCTTTGTAATAATAATGAATGAGGCCAGTCGCGGCGCAGGGGTGTGACTGTAAACGCAAGGGGTCGTGGGCTCAATTCCTACTCGAGAAAATGTAGTTTTACATTTTTATATATGTCAGAGTTATTTTTATATATGACTTAGTGCTGGTGTTCCGCAGGGTGGCGTCCTTTCTCCTCTCCTTTTTTCCATTTTCATTAACTCCGTTACTAAACTCCTATCCCTTTCCTTCCATTTATACGCCGATGACCTACAGATTTATTTGACCACGGACGTAAATGACATTGTGAAAGCTATTAACTTAATAAATTCCGATCTACATACTATTAGTTCCTGGAGCAAGTCATTTGGTCTGGCAATAAATCCTAAAAAGTCACAGGTGTGTTTCCTAGGCAGTCGTCAACAATTATCTAAATTAAATTTCCCTTCCTATCCTCCTATTATCTTTGACAAGTGTAAGCTGGAATGCAGCAACACTGTTAAAAATCTAGGTATCAAGGTGGACAGCACTCTCTCCTGGGCTCCTTACATCTCTGAACTGAGCCGCAAGATGTACTATACTATTGGTAGGCTAAAGAGATGGAAAAATCTTCTGCCTATCCAAACCAAGATTTCCCTGGCGCACTCACTCTTTCTGCCTATATTAGACTATGCTGACACCTGTTACCTAGATATTTCGCAACAATTGCTCAATACACTTGAACGCCTACAAAACCTGATTATTAGATTCATTTTCGGGCTGAAGAAATTTGATCACATCAGCCAGTATCGCGTTAGGCTGCAGTGGCTTTCTGTAGAAAACCGTCGCAACCTCCACACTGTTACGCTCCTTTATTCCATCCTTTTCCACCCCGATACTCCTTCCTACCTTAAGGAACGCTTTTCTTCCTTGGCTCTAACTCCTCCATTTCCTTCAGTCTCCGCTCGAAAAATGACAACGTGCTCGAGATCCCGCTGTGCCGCACTCACTGCTACAGTAAATCTTTTACTGTAGAATCAGTTAAACTATGGAATGCGTTACCACGAGACGTGAGGCAATCTACTTCGATTAATATTTTTAAGCGTAAAGTTAAGAATTATTATCTTCGGATGTAGTTTATGTATACCTACATGTATTATTATCATTTACTTATTTATTTATTTTTTTTCTACTTGAATATATATTTAATGTATATATGTATATTATATGTATGTTTATGTATATGTATTATGTATGTATGATATGTATTGTATGCATATGTATATATATATATGTATATGTATATATATATTAAGTTTATTCACGTCGCTTTGCACCACATTATGCCCTCACTTTTAGATGTATCCTATCTTCAGATTGGTTGCCTGGAAGAGATCACTTTTAGTGATAAGGCCGCCTTTGTGCATATTATATTCTAAAAACTGATGTAATCAATCCTATATAAGTGTGCAATAAAGACTTTTTATCTTATCTTATCAGAGCGAAGAAAGCGGACACAGCAGGCTTAGCAGAGGGAACCTAGTATTAAGATACTCTATTTAGAAGAGACGCCACGCTTTGTCTCGATACCAGAGCGAAGAAATGGAAATATACATTTTATAAATATTTCGATCAATCGAATAGGGATCGAACCCACAACTAGTCACGTTTAAAGTCACACTCTGTGCGCCTGTGCGCGAATGGCCCCAAAAGGCCTTTATAAGTAAATAGCTATATAAAATATATATTGAATGCTAAGTTCGGTTTGTATCGAAAGAGAAATGAGCAGGTAACTCTTAGGCCTCCTTTTTAATAAAATAAGTTAACATTTCCACCAATAATGATATTTTAATTAATTCCCTTGCTCCCTAGTATTGAACGAGTTTATTTCAACTCTTTCTGCTCGTTCGGTCCTTTCCGCCCCACTTATGATTGGTAGAAATACAAGTATGCAATTAATTCTTGCATGTTCAACGTAAACCTTAATGGGTTCTGCACCTGGTGGAAATCGAATTTACACCATAGAAAACCGGACAAGCGCGAGTCGGGCTCGACCACCGAGGGTTCCATAGAAAAATTGGAGATCTCGAGCTTTTTTTGCTTAGCTTATAGCCAGAGCCCTTTTATGTGTTACTTCACTTGATCTAGCTGCTTTAATAGCCAATTTTGTCCCTCTTTTAAGGCTATAATTTTTTAACATTTAACCACAATTGTATAGTTTCAGATTTTTCTTAAACCAATACTAACTACCTGTAGATGCCAGCTGACAAATGTCATAATTCTAGGTTAACGGGAAGTAATTAATATTGATTTCCTTTATAAAGTCGAGATACGCTTTTTTTATATAAATGGCCATATCTTTTTTTCTAAGTAAATGTAGAAATACGATTTATTCAGGAAATAATAGGACCGGGCCGTAGATCTGAGAATTTGGTTTGTTTTCAACTCCATATCCAAGCGTCCCCGGGATAAAAGTTTTTGACTGACAGACAGACAGACATACAACAAAGTGATTTTATAAGGGTTTCTTTTCTCCTTAAAAGATACAGTACCCTAAAAAGAAGAAATACATAAATTAGCAAATCAAGGTCTACTAGGTACTATGCAGGAAAAATGTGAAGCTGTTAAATATAAAAAAAAATATTATCCACAATCCTGCCACACTGGCCGCAGATAGCGATCGTAACCACGAGATATTAAATTATAAATCACAAGCGTTAAGTTATTTTACAGAATCTCACGTAGAATTTTTTTTAAAATAAAATTTAAGTAAAGTATTATTATAGTAGTTCTTTGAATAAACTCTAGAAGTGAAGTACGTACATAGATTTACATTTTAATATACGTATATGTATGTGATTTACATTATATTATATACTATGTTAATATTTAATATACCAACTATTACTCAAGTTAGTTCTCAGTATTTAATAATGCTCATCATTATTACGTTAATTATGGATGGCTGTGTTAATTAAGCACTTGTAAAACTTAGAAATTTGATTCTGACTGTAAACGCGACGGTTGTGGGTTCGATTCCTAATAGAGATATTAATTATTTTCAATTCCTTGGTCTCGTAACAATACAAAGCGAGGTGATTAGTTCCGCCACTCACCGCGCAATGTCTCGTAATTTATGCGGAAAGTGTGGAACAGAGTATCTTAAAACTAGATTCCTTCTGCCTGCCCAGCCATGTGCGGGATACAGAGTGTAGCTAAAAAAAATATCTAGTTTTTAAATTTCGCATAAATTCATTCTGCAATTCTTGCGTGAAAGTGGATAAACAGTGCGGGACTCGAATCCGCCCCTCTTGTACGGTCTAAGCAACTAATCAAATATATTATTTTTATAGTATCAACGCTGTTTTTCGCTATCTGAATAACAATATGGTATTTTACTTAGTTTTACGTTTTTTAACATTAGGTTCCCACTGCCTACCCTGCTATTTGCGTGATACAGCGTGATGCTATTTTTTTTTTATTACAATCAAATCAGTGATACCTTAGCATCAACTTAAAACTATCACATAATACAACTTAACGTCAAATATAACATCAATATTCCTCCCATAAAATATTTTATGAAAGTTGAAACGAATATCCTTTTACATTTATTGCACCCGAAGCAATTTTAATGTAAAAAAGTGTATGTAAGTGTAAAGGGAGGCGGCGACGGCGTCGGGCGAGCAGAGACTCATTTTTCTATTTATATTGGGTTCGACATCGGTTAGGTCTTAAGACTAGTTTTCTGTTTACTTTACAATTATTAATAGAAAGTCAGATTGAGTTTGAATTATGTTCGTGAAATTTGTTATAAAAGTGTATGATATCTTCACAATTTGACAGTGAAAAATGGACGCAAAATATATTTTGTAAATAAAATGACACGGGTTCCATAAAAATGTATGTATGAGGAGAAAGATATATACAAAAAATGTGTGTTAGGGCCAGTCGTGGCGTAGAGGCACAAAGTGTGAATGTAAAACCGACTACTTGTGGGTTCGATCCCCTGTCGAGCAGATGGAATATTTACTTAAATTTATATTTCCATTTCTTCGCTCTGGTGTCGAGGCAAAGCGCAGCATTGAGTTCCATCACTCAACGCGTAATGCCTCCAGAACTCCGCGGAAAGTGGAAAACGGAGTGCCTCAATACTAGAGTCCCTCTACCATGCTGTGTGCGAAATACACCGTGAAGCTGGAAAAAAATGTGTATTGTATTTCTGGAATTTTTAAGGGGAAGTATGTGTGGGCTATGGCAGCGTGGCGATGTTAATGATACGAGACTTAATATTCAACTCCTTTATTATATATTTAATTTGGTTATTTATACGCTACAAAACAATAGTGGAAAATAATTACACAATTATATTTGTAGCGAATAAATGTAGGACGCTGATGTAGCGTGTTTACAAATGTTGTTTATGAACAATATAAAGTATTGTGCAATACCCCTACAATACTCTCCCCCTTTGAGAAAAAAAAAATGTATAAAACAGAATATAAAATAGCCAAAATAAAATATATAAAACATTATGCCTATAAACTAAATTGATCCACGGGTGCTGTTGTTCGACCGGACCTCGTAACTCGATGCGTTGTTTTGATGTCGTCGGCTGCTGCGCTTGCGCATTGTTGTCGTTCTGCTGATGTCGTGTTCTTGATGAAGGCAGGCGTAAGTCGGTCAATAACCGTAATTATGTATCGTTTAGGATTAGATACAGGTAGAGTGCGCACGAAATTTTTCAACCCGTTCAAATTCGGGGATTTGCATAAGTGACGAATTCTTGTCACGTGAGATTCCGCCGTTTGATACGATAAGCTTGTTTTGTCCACGTACTTGTGTATTCCATACCAGGTCAGAATTAATGACTTGTTAACATTATTCTTGTTGTTCTGAATCCTGGGTGCGTTGCGTCGTGTAATATACTGTATATTCTTTTTCGTAATATGCGCAGTATTTACGGTTGACTTGCACTTGTTGGGCTTCGGGTTGAGCCTTGGAAAGTTTTCCATTCATTGTTTGATTGTCGCTGTGGAACGTCTTCGACACATGCTTGGGACGCGTCGGTATTTATCGTTGGCGGTGCGTGCGGAGAGGGTGCAGTCAGCGCAATGAACTGACTGAAAAGTTTCCCTAGTTTCTTCGTTCTACCACATTTGTGTTTATTCAATGGCGCTTAACATTGACAATCGTAAATATAGTGAGCCAGAATTAATTATCCTTTTCGGATTTAATAATCCTGTAATGCTATCGACTAATCTGTTATTGCGCGTATCGACTGTAAATTAGCCTTTTTTATCGATGCCTTCTTAAAATGTTGTATTTTCCATTATTTCCTCAGCTTTTATTTAATTTTGGGTTGGATCTTGATGTAAAAATCTCAATGCGTGCGGTTGGTGGTATATTGCCTCTTGAAATTCTAACCGGTGAGACACGCTTGTGTGAAGCCGATTAGAATGTGCACTCACCAAATTTGTGGAGATTTGTATCGAGGAGGTGTTGGGCTGAAGTCCGGTTCACGTGGTTCCCAATCTAGCACCACGGGAGTTGACTGGATCATAACTTCGGTCGTACATTACTTCGGGCTGAAGTCAACGGGATCATGTCAGAAGTCTGCGGGGTCCCTTCCGGAGGGGTCCATCACGTCGGCGGATGTCTGCGGGGTCCCCCCGGAGGGGGTCCATTAGGTCCTACTAACGTCGGGGTCACCAATGTGGGCTATGGCAGCGTGGCGATGTTAATGATACGAGACTTAATATTCAACTCCTTTATTATATATTTAATTTGGTTATTTATACGCTACAAAACAATAGTGGAAAATAATTACACAATTATATTTGTAGCGAATAAATGTAGGACGCTGATGTAGCGTGTTTACAAATGTTGTTTATGAACAATATAAAGTATTGTGCAATACCCCTACATATGTAATATAACCTTAAGATGATTCTAAATTTGATCTTGAATCAGTTGAAAAATTTCCTTATAAGGAGCCGTTGTTTAAGCATTTTACTCTACATAGATTAAAAAATATTTGTATTTCCTTCTAAGTCAAAACGGCAAAACAGTGCCTGAACCTCATTGTTGCAACAGAATAACCAAAAGTAATATAATGACTTATCAGTCCTTTAAAACAACAAAAAGCGCAGTTTCCTACATAGCATAGGTTATTGCATTGCGGAACTCAACGCCACGATTTGTCTACCAGAACGGGAAAACGAAAATAACTTAAATATGATCGTTCCCCGAGTGGAGATCGAACCTGCAACCATCGCGTTGACAGTCAAGACGTTATCTCAAAATACAATATTTAATTTTTAATCAACTTTAATAGTAATATTACTAGCTACAGACGTCCTTAATAGATTGTGAGAAAAAAGGCGCAAGGAAATAACCGTTGAGGCGCAGAAGGACTTAGCTCGGAGATAAATCATATTTTTTACACCTACAGACTTTTATACGGTAACTTTTCTTTTGACTCGAGAATAGCGAAAGAGTAATTTATTTATTCTATGTTTATTTTTATGTATATGATTGTTTATACAATGTGGTTTTTACTAAAAGAAAAGACTAGTGATAAATCACTTTTTTGTCTCTTAGTGCGGATTGCAAAATTGTTTTTATCGATGAAACAAACACATATTTTTTTCACCGATTGTTATTTACGTCATATTTAAACTGGACACTTGTAAAAAATATCAATAAATACTTCATACTACCTGCACGTGGAAGATATGTAAGAAAAACTATTATTGCCGACATTTGTCTGTGTAATAGAACCCACATTGTTTTTTTTTTATTTATTTTTGTCAGTATGTCTATGCTAGTCAATCTCAGAAATAACTTAAGCGATTTAAATGCAGTTTTGTATTTAGCAGACCTCCCTTAACATTTAGTGTTTGTTTTATTTCAATCGGTTCAGTTATATCTAATGGACTCTATCTTCCTATCTCTTGAGGCACCACACCGGTATATCGCTTGACTGTAAATGTAACAGGTGTGGGTTCGATTCCTACTAGGGAGAATAAATTGTTTATATTTTATCCCTCTGGTAAGAATAAAAATATTATTTTTAAATTCCGCCGCTCAACTTGTATTATTTATGTATCTTCCACAACAATGTGAAAAAGGCACAACATTTTTCTGTAAAATTTTTAAACTAAAATAAATTGAGAATATTATAAAAATAAAAATTGAATCAGCTTCACGCTGTATCCCGCACGCAGCAGCAGCAGAGGGAACCTAATGTTATGACACTCCGTTCCCACTTTCTCCCGAATTCTGGGGGCATTGAGTATTCAGTGGCAGAACTCAATGCTGCGCTTTGCTTCGACACCAGAGCGAAGAAATGGAAATATAAATTTAAATAAATATTTCATCACCTTAAGTGGGGATCGAATCTACTACCAGTCGATTTTACATCCACTGCAGAATATTATAAGTTCAAATATTTATTCCAATGACTTCAATATATGTGAATAGCAAATAATTATTAACATATTTAATTATTTATCATTTCCAAACTGAAACTGAACCAGCAATTATCAAAAAGACTATATTATATCACATACAATACGTTTCGTGAATAATGGACATATAAATGAAGGCACTCGTAATAATCCGTCAATCTTGTCTCACTCCGTTACGATGTGGAGCTTAATTTATTTTTCCAGGAGAATGAGCGATTGTTTGAGAAACGCGCGTCGATATATACAGTGGGGTTGATGGGTCTGGGCTCCCTGAAGTTAGTCGTCGTCTTCTTTTAATATATATAAATTGTAAAATCGTCCGATAGATAGTTTTTAAAATATGAGCAAAAACGTGTAATAATTATAGTGAAAATATTAGTTTAAATAAAGACAAAACGGCTCGGTGGGTTGCGGCTCTCTTAACGGTATAGCTCTGCGCTACGTAAGGTAGCAAAGACGCGCAGTCGTCGTGTCGGATAACCAGTTCAAGCATATATAGTGAATAGGAAGAAAAATAGGAAGAAATATAGAAAGACAAATAGAATAATAGGAAGACATATTTGAAGAAGCCGTCAGTCATCGACCGTTATATAGAAATAGCATCTTGTTTCATTCGGCGATCTCCGTGTTCCCACTATCCGGAACCTATAGTGTACAGGGCGTCAGCGGCTCGTTCATTCGAGATCCGCCCGTCCGGTACACTAATAAAATGTATATATATATATATATATATATATATATATATATATATATATATATATATATATATATAATACAATAACCTCCAAAAGATACGCATAATACGCACAGAAAACTTAATAAATAAATATTTAATTAAGAAATCCCCTTACTTGTCATGCGTAACACATAACTATTCCATTAAACAATGGGAGTGAAACCGCAGCTAAAAGCTAGTATAAACAACAAACTTATTCTCATCTCCAATTTTGTACCAAACTACAAGATTTTAAATGAAAGAACAAGAGCACTTTGTTATTTTTTCATAGATGTTAATGTTGTGACCTACTGTACTCTATTAGTATGAAAACAAACTTTCAGGCCATCTCTTTTTATTGCATAGTATTATTTGTGTTTCGTAGCATTATGCACAAAATGTTGTACTTAACATTGTTTTTAAGTGCCGAATTAAACTTTTTGTTATACATTTCTTACTTTTTTTTAACTACATGCTTATTCTGTATAAAGCAGGGTAGGTATAGGTAACCTAATGCTAACACCCTCCGTTTTCCATGCACCGTTTGATTTTGGAGATATTGCGTATTAACATATAGAGCTCAACGCCGCGCTTTTGCACCAGAGCAAAAGGAGTAATTGAAAATAATTCATTGCCTCGAGTATAAATCGAACCCACAACCGTCGCGTTTACAGTCAGTTGATGTGTCTACTCTGGCCTCAATAATTTGTACACATGTATCGACTGTATAATAGCAAAGAGTTACTACGATTTATTATATACATAAGAAGATACTTACAAAATATGATCTTATGTGATATGAGTTATATCCTCAAATATTCAAGAGATATCCGTCGAAACGTACGCCAGAACCAATCATCGTAGAGTAACGAGAAACTATCATATTTCAGGTATCATACGAGTACATGGGTGAAGTGTAGCCTATAAAAATTGCTCACTTCAATAAAACTAATCTAAGCTGTTGCTCTCATAGGTTTTTATATTATTTATATTAACTAGGTTTTACGCGTGGCTTGGTTGCAAGAACTGTGACCAGTAGGTTACATCGTTACAATTAATATAGTGTAGCCTTCCCTGATAAATGGATATTTTTGTTTTTTTTTTTTCAATACTACCAGTTCTTGAGATGAGAACGTTCAAACAAACAAACTCTTATTTTAAAATATTAGTTTGTGAGTATATATTTTATATAGACATGATGTTTTCTTTATTAGAGAGAAGAGGCCAGTTATGTCGCAGGGGCACAAAGTGTGACCGTAAAATCGACTGGTTGTGGGTTCGATACCCACTCGAGGAAATGAAATATTTATTTACATTTATATTTTCATTTCTTCTCTCTGGTGCCAAGACAAAAAGCGCAGCGTTGAGTTCCTCCACTCAACATGCAATGTCTCAAGAACTCGACGGATAGTGGGAAACGGGGAGTCTTAACACTAAGTTCCCTCTCCATACTCTGCTGTGTGGGGGATACAGCATGAAGCTGATTTGATTTGATTTTAAAGAGAACAATTTTGCTAGATAAATAAAAATACATATTATACTAATTATAATAAGTAAACAGTTTTTCATCCCAACATTAAAAATCCATAAAATTGTTATACATAACCAGTTTCCCTTACACGAGTATTATAACGTCAGAAAGCTATGAAGAACCGCCGGCGTCCCAGAACAAAGTGTCATTCTTCAAGGCGCTATGCAAATGACTTGGACTCGATTCTAAAAGCTTGTTACGCTGGTACTGTTGCCATAAAAATGTATAAAAATTTAAATTCTATCCATACCTATATTATAAATTCGAAAGTAACTCTGTCTGTCTGTCTGTCTGTCTGTCTGTCTGTCTTTTACGCAATTAGGGCCAAACCGCTAATTCAATTGTGATAAAATACTCATATAGAGATACTTGAGGGTCTTCGGATGAACATAGGCTACTTTTTTTTCTCATAGGTATTTGTAATATTGTCGATATATACTAATATATTAAAATACTTTTTAGTTTGACAGGCAATTTATTCCGCCATGTTAATAACAACCGACCGTTGCTAAGCAACGGTTTGCAAAGTTTGTTTGTTATAAGAAAACGTCACCCAAAATGAGCTTAACGCATACATGGCGGACGCCGATTCAACCTTATGAGATACATAAAAGGAATGTTTTACAGAAACATTGTTCTTTAATGTTTAAACAAAATCGGTATACAAATATACCATGTTTATCTCTGAAGGTTAAGCAAATGTAATCATTTTAATTAATTTACTTTATATTTATCGGGTTTTTGTTGTATGTATTTTCTATAATTTGATATTGATCCTTATGAAAATGAATATAATAGTCACTTTTAACATTCCATTTGGATTGAAATTATAGTTTACTATATAACATTCTAATAAATAATTAAGGAGATATCACTGATTCGAAATGACCTAGCCTACGAGCGACATAGCCGACCCGAACGGGCAGATGACTTTGACAGTTTTGTAAATTTTCATACATTTTCGAACTACTGTTAATTTTAATGTAATTATAATTAATTTATACTTTTCTTTGGTTCTTCGCTTATTCGAGTAGTAGTTTAGTTAGATTTTCATAAATTTCTTGGTGTGGTGTAAGTTGCGGCCCTGTGCGGCAGCGGCATAATATTATTTAAGTACTTATTATTTAAGGAAAGAATTGTTGGTTATTTCATATTGGATGTTTATCTATTGCGTTGTTATACACTTAATAAAATATGGTTTTAGTTTTTTGGGATTTTATTTGATATTGCTCGCAAAACTTATCATATTTAATGTAGAAAGGATTTTAGTTAGGTATTTCATATAGTATCTGTGTACGCGCGCAAGGAAAACGTGTAAAAAGATTTTTCCCGGGTAAATCAGTAGAATCGATCACTGAAAGTCCAATAAAAATCAGTTCAGTTATTCTGGACATTAGCTCGGGGAAATAGAAAGACAGACAGAGACAAAATATATAATATTTTTTATTGTTTTTAAGTATTATGTAAATAACCACATGCACTTGCAAAAACATAGCACAACACATTTAATTTTAATTCTTTTAAATATTTATTTTACTTTGATGATATTAATAATGTAGCTGGTTTTGTTTAATTTTTTTTATA
>JAATLQ010017425.1:1111-37920 GCA_013421005.1 Heliconius erato x Heliconius himera | reverse complement strand
CTTTATATATTCTACTTATGTTTTTTTGTTTTCTAGGAATTATCTATAAGCTAGGACTAGCTTTTACCTACGACTTCACCGAGTCAAATAAAAAGCTTAAAGTTTCTAATTTTTAGTGACCGAGGCAAGGAATCGTAGATGCACTGGGTGAAAAAGAGACGATTAAAGCGATATAAATAAAGTTTTTTTAATTAGAATCTTCCTGAGTTTAGGGCGATCAAACTTACTCTTTAGCTTTTTTGTACTATTTGTACTTCTTGTCTTAATCTAATTTACAGAAATACTACGGACATGTCAAAGAAAAAAGTCAACTCTTTTTTCTGACGCTACCGAAACATGATATAGTTTAGTTTTCTATTCAATGCCATCAACTATGCTCTGTCTTATGCAATTTTCTAAAGTGGTGGTACTCGTTTGACTCGCATGTAAATATTTTGTATTACATACAACGGGTTTAGAGTGAACCCATTCTATAATTCCTTAGGGATTCACTCAGAAGAATGGCATTTTAGCAGAAAATACTCTTATTGTGCACTTTTTGAATATTTTAGAAGCACTTGCCTCGCGTTGCTGTGTTAAATTTAATATTGCAAGGTATCTGAGGTTTTTTAAAAAAAATAGCTTCAAGCAACATAGCAAGTTAGGCAAAGGGAACCTAGTGTTATGACATTCCATTATCAACTCCCTTGCTCCCTTGATTCCAACAAATTTTTTCAAAAAGAGGAGATTATATCATTCTAAAGAAATGCATATACTTTCTTTTTTATTTTTTTAAATAATTCGAGTACATTTTTTTGATACTAAAAAGTATACGTGCGTAGTATGTTTGATTGGTTTTTTAAAATTTAATGTTTGTATTTATACACTGTGGCAGTCACCATTAAATTCCATTAAATTATATTTTCAAATTTGTTACTCTGCTTCCAAAAGTAGAACCACCAGTGACAAGTTGAATTCCGCCAACGAAAACGCAATGTCTCCAAAAATGGGCGGCACGTGTAGAACGGAGTGTCTTAACATTAAGTTTCCTCTGCCAATCCTACTAAATGCGGGATACAGCGTGAAGCCACTTCTTGAAGAAAAGTCATTTTACAATTTTCTTTAGACATCACACAAGTAAAAAGAAACTAAAAGGCACATTAATAGTTCAAACAAACTATAAACTAGTAAACTAGAGTTGTAGGTTACCCAAAATTCTCGAAAGCGCTACAGGAAACCAGTATAGGACTAATTAATATTTTCCCATTTTTACTTTCGCTTAAACAAAGAAAATTGCTTCCTCAGCATAATTAATGGTGGAGGAAAATCTTTTAAAAGGCAGTAGGCACTCTTTGTGCGTCCCCAAGTCGAGTGAAAAATTATTAATTTTGCAAAACAATAAAACGTTGTGAATGCAGCCTTTTGGACTATGTAGACTGTTTCTTGGAGATAAACTTGAAGTATAAATGTGTTACTTCGTTAGATGATTATTAGGAAGATGTATGTAATTGCGACAGTTGTGGGTTAAAGGAGACGTTGAGTTCCGTCACTCAACACGCAATGTCTCGAAAATTGAACGCGTGTGGAAAGGAGTGTCTTCACATTTGGTTCCATGTGCCTACTCTTATGTTTGTGAGATACCACATGACAATAATATCAAGGAGCGCTACATAAGCTACATTCCCAAGCGGGGAAAAGAAAATAATTGATTGGCTCAAATGGAAATCGAATCGAAGTCAGAATTCTTGGTGGCCTCAATGACGTAACATAACATAGTATATAATATAATAATATAATAACATAAACTTCTCAAAACGCGGCTTTTAACAGGAACCGCACACGGAAGTCTTGTCATAACTCCACAACCATTACCCACTGTTTGCATTAGGCGCGCGAAAATGTTGCGATTACGCGTTAAGATAATATTTTATACATAAAACAGGGTATTTTATGTTTAAACATCTTTAGAAATGTTTGAGGCCGTCGTGGCCGAGCTTCAGACTTTAAACGTAACGGTTGTGGGTTCGATTCTCTTCTGGATTGGATTATTTTGGTACTCTAGTAAAACTTAACAAAATCCCGTCATTCAACACGCAACGTCTCGAAAGTTGGGTGGCGCGTTGGGAACGGAGTGTCTTTACACTAGGTTTCCTCTGACACCCTGCTTTAAGCTGAGTGCAGAGTGAATCTATTCTATTTTTATGTAAACTTACTAACCCTTAACAATATATTTTCATAATGTTATTGTCATTTCGTCCGACGCCTATATTTTCATTATATACCACTTTTATCTCAACATCGCTACACAAATATCAGGCGTGTACAAATCGCGAGGCGCGTTGTTAGCAAACACTGTACTTCGACACGTTTGGGGACTCTCTTTATAAGTTATTTCTGCGTTTTATTTGTCATCTTATATTTATTTTGTGAGTAAATACGATATAAATCAGAGCAGATTTTTTTGGAAATAAACGAGTTATGATTGTCCTTGGATGTTCGGTTGATGACTGTTTAGTATTGTTGTGGCCAATCGTGGCTCAGGGGTACAAATTGTGACTATAAAATCGACTGGTTGTGGATTCGATACCCACTCGAGGAAATTAAATATTTAATTACATTTATATTTTTTATTTCTTCGCTCTGGTGTCGAGGCAATGCGCGGCGTTCAGTTCCGCCACTGAACACGTAATGCTTCCAGTACTCGGCGGAAAGTGGGAATCGGAGTTTCTTAACACTAGGTTCCCTCTGCCTACCCTGCTGTGTGCTGGATACAGCGTGAAGCTGATTTATTTATTTAGTATTATAGACCTTACTGTCAAGTCATTCCGGTCTTCACGTTCCGCCCGAAATCGAGACATTGCGCATTGAGTAAAGGAACTCAACACACTTTGCCTTGTCAGAGCGGGAAAGTGAAAATTATTTAGTTTCCTGAGTTAAACGCTTAACAGTCAAATTTGCTACGATGATGTCATAGGTGTTTTAAAAATTATAATGTACGTACGACTTCGATGACGAGGCCATCGTGGCGTAGGGCACTGGTATATAGCTGTAAGCACGATGGATGTGGGTTCGATTCCCAATCGGGGCAATGTATTATATTTTCATTCACTAGCTCTGGTAACAAGGCACAGTGTGGCGTAGAGTCCTGCAACTCAACAGGCAATTCCTTAACAATACGCCGAAAAATGGGCAACGGAAGTCTCGCAATGGAAAACGGAGTGCCTTAACACTAGATTCCCTAGTTCCTTCTGCCTATCAGGAATGCTACGTAAAGGAATACTGCATGAAACTAAAAAAAACATTAAGACCAAATAATACCCTGCGTAATGTCAACTGCTATATATATAATAACGTGCCTATATTTAGAGTACTTATTTTCAGGTCCATTTCAAATTGGGGTAGGAAAAATGTCAAAACCATTAAGGCCTCCTTAAAAACTTCCATTGACACATTTCACCCACGCAATATTGTAAGTGTATATTGTAAGCTATACTGTAGATGTTCATTATAACGTTTCAAGAAGGAGGCTATCAAGGAAGAAACTAACAATGAAATATGATGATAAAAGATTTAATGGTAAAATTTGAAGAACAATTAATTGTATACAAATCTGGACGTGAAATAATCCAGCTCACGCTTAAACCTAGTGTTTTGTTGAACCTAGTGTAAGACACTCGCTTCTACTCTTTCCGTCTAAATTCGTGACACTGTGTTGTTCATCGGAACTCAACGCCGTATTTGGTCCTGCCAGAGCGAGACTGTCGCGTTTACAGTGAAGATGCTATCCCACTATTCTACAACAGTCTTAACTTTTTTATAGCTGTTTAGGATAAGGTCCTTTTTCTACCAGAGTGTAAACTTTGCTATAGCAAGTTTCATATAATGAATACTGGAACAAGATCGCTACGTTTATTGTTTTTTTATTGCCCACGAGCTAGGTCCTCAGTGGAAACTAATTACTTTGTCTGAAAAGAACTAATTATAAAATTTATTAACGTTTGAACTTCTAGTATTAAATGGTTGTAATAAAATGTGTATTTTTATACATACATACTCAAGCGTGGTACTGTAAACACGACAGGTTGCGGTTTTGATTCCAACTCGAGGAATTGAAATATTTAATATTTCCATTTCCTCGCTCTGGTAATGAGGCTAAGCGCGGTGCTAAGTTCCGCCACTCGACAAGCAATGACTTCAATGAATTTTCCGTAAAGTGGGAAACGGAAGTGTCAATTTTTAAGACCTTGCATATTGAGTGGTAGTACTCAACGCTGAGCTCTGTCTTGTTAACAGAGCGAGAAAATGAAAAGAATTCATCGCCCCAAGCGTAAATGAGCCCACGACCACAACATATGTTACATGTTAGACAAAAGGATCATCTTAGTAACAGTCGTCATCATAGGTAATTTCTTACATACACATGTATATAATTGACGTAGAGGCAGCTATTGTAAGTTATTATCCCAAAGGGAGCCTCTATAGGAATTTGCTCGCTTAATGACTATGAAAATGGAATGCTCTATTTAATTAGTTTCGTATGAAATTAAATTATCATTATTAGTACACAGAAAGTGACAGTATGTGGATAATAGGCAAAAAATAAAAAATATATGTTTTATTGTACTTAATCTAACAAACTATGAAATTATAATACCTAATTGAGCTTTGACTGGCTCTAACCCGATTTCAAGAAAAGAAAATTTGCCAGACCAAATTATTATTTCCTAGGTTTGACGAAAATTATTTAGTCAAAGTTATTTATTTAGAAAACGTATAATAATTTGAACGCAGCGGGACTCGAACCCGCGCCTCCTGGAAACCAAAGTTGACTTAGACTCAGGCCTTACGTCAAACCCGAGGATTGACTTGTCAAACCCAGGAACCCCGGAGCATCGAGGTTTGACTGTAACATATATATATATATATAAAACTGTTCCGTTACTGAGTGAATTATAGACAACGCACAGACTAAACTACCGGACTTAAAAAGGTAATAGCTTCTTAAATAATAATTAATAGTATAGAGGCACAATGTGTGAGTGTAAAACCGATTGGTTATGGGTTCGATCCCCACTCGAGGAGATGAATAATATTTATTTAAATATATATTTCCATTTCTGCGCTCTGGTGTCGAGGCAAAGCGCAGCGTTGAGTTCTGCCACTTAACACGCACTGCCTACAGAATTCGGCAGAAAGTGGGGAACGGAGTGTCTTAACACTAGGTTCCCTCTGCCTACTCTGCTGTGTGCGGGATACAGCGTGAAGCTAAATTTAGATAGTTTCAGCCGAAACCAAAATTAAAAATATTTTTTTTAAATACTCAGGATGACTTAAGACAAACTATACGAGTCGACAGATGTGGTCATTTTCTACTAACTTTTTTTAACTTTACCCGTTGCATGGTTCCAAAGTTTTACCTTTCAAGTACTATGTTGGGGAACTAAGAGCTCGGCCGTATTTTGATCGAAACTGAAATTACGGCAAAATTACATTTTTTGACTGAAACTGACCAAAACCGAAACCAAAACTTCAAATGGTCACTATTTATAATATTCCGCATATAGCAGGGTAACCTGATCTACCTTCCCTGCTTTGTGCGGAATACAGCGTGAAGTTAAAAAATCATATTAATACATCGAGCATATTATAGACTATTTATTTATAGACTTTCTATTAACACCAACATGAATACATTTACATGACTAACTACGTGACGAATTTTAGTAATTAAATTTCCGGTTCGATCGTTTCAGTTTTACAAAGCAAGTGTTTCAGTAGAAATATTAATTTGCGCGATTTTCACTTATATTTTTGCCATGTTTTTTAGTATTTTGTTGCTTATTAATTATTTTTATATTTTTTAAATTTAACACTGTATCTCTCATTTAGAAGGAAGGTAGAAGGAACATATTGTCAAAATACTCTGTTCTCCGCTTATCACCCAATTATTGAGATATTACGTGTTAAGTAGCGGTATTTAATCCCGCGCTTTGTCTATCAGAGCGGCAAAATGAAATCAATTGACATTGATCGGTTGGCATTGGAATCTTAGCATATTTTTTTTTTAATTCACATTGTAACCCATATACAAACACGGTAGCAAAGACCTAGCGTTAAGATACTCCACTCACTACTCAATAAAGTCTACCAGAGCGGCAGAATGCAAACAAGTTGTAATATCAAATAGTGGGAACCGAACCCACAACGTGGGACGTAGTCCCATTTCACTATAATCTTAAGACATTTTCTTAACTTTTACGCTATATTCCACAAATCTATAGTAAGATAGGCCAGAGGCCACTCTGACGCTTTTAGATACGCTGTTCTACTACTACTGCTCAATATTCTAGACATAATGCGATGAATGACGGAACTCAATACTGCGCTTTATTGACCAGATCTCGCATATAAAAAGAAATTAAATATAACCATTTCCCCAAGTGGGAATGAAACCCACAACCACCACATTTAACATCTTAACATAAAGTACCTTAAGAGGAATATTAACATTAATGATTAATGCTGCGCAAGAAACATGATCCAGTCTACAAATGACTAATAAATTATTTCGGCTGAAAAAATTATGAATGGCTCTGACGTCATCGGGAACGACGCAGTGTCTGTTAGTAATATACGCTTTAATTAGTGTAATGTTATAGAGGTTATGGATAAAATGGTTATTTATAGTGTTTTTGTATTAATTTTTTTAGTTTGTTAGTATAAGCGCGATGGTTGTGGGTTTAATTTCTACTTGGGGAAATTATATTTTCATTTCCTCCCACTTTTAGTGCTTAGTTAGCCTAGACAAAGCGCGGTGTTAGTTTCCACCACTAAATATGTTGTCCCCATGGTTTCGGCCGAAAGTAGAGGAAAATGTGTCTTAATACATGGTTCCCTCTGCCTATCCCGCTATATGTGGGTTACAGCGGGAATCTAAAAACCAAGTAATAAATAAAAAAAATATAATGGTTTTATATTGCAAATAAACCAGTGAGCTTTACGAAGAAAAAACATTTATTTTACAATTTGGGAGAGTTAAATAATTTTCTGACATATTATTTTATTGAAAACTATTCTGAAATAACTATTTAATATGGTAGTTAAAAGTTACACTTAAATACGGCTTTTCAATTTACTAATCCTTATTCAGGAATTAGAAGTTAAGGAAAACTAACTTTTAGACTAAGCTTTTAAAGCTCTATTAATGATGCTTAAATGTTTTATTTGTTAAAATGTCAAAGTACTTTTTATACACAGCGTTGAGTTACGTCTCGAAAATTGCGTAAAAGTGGGGAACGGAGTGTATAATATATAAGGTTGCGACTGCCTACCCTGCTATATGCTTGATAGAGCGTGAAGCTAAATTAAAGTAACTCCACTTACCACATCCAGTTCTAACAACCGTACAAAGTTTATTTTAGTCCAGTTCAATGCCTCCAGAGTTCAGTACATTAGCCGATGCAAAGTGTTTTATTGCGGGCTATTTTAGACCGCGTCTTAATACGAGACGGGGCCGGTAATGCTTTTTAGTAATATAGCTTATTTGAGTGTCGATAGTCGTGTAAATTATTGCTTTATGAACTACTGGCGTTTGTATTGACTATATCTCAATATATTATAGCTTTTTTTTTATTTATGGCCTTTTTTTTTAGTTTCACGCTGTATCCCGCATATAGTAGGGTAAGAAAAGGGAAACTTGTGTTAAAATACTCGGCTCCCGCACTGCACTGCCTTTTTGCTCTTTTTTCCAGAACGAGCTTTAGTTAAAGATTTGGATGTGGATAATTTATGGAGTGTAGGGAGCTGAGAGGAGATTTCTATAGGAGATTTGTAAAATCAAAAAATCTGTTTTTTGGATTTTCCATTTTATATCGTAAATTTTACACGAACGGAGCTGCTGAATTTGAATATTTTCCATGAATTATGCCGTATTAAAATGATCTTCTATAAAATATTCGAGCCGATGTTATCAGTGCAATTATATGATAGCCGCAATTATGGCAAATTACTCGTATCAATTTCTGTATACCATACAGTTAGTTAGGTTTATTTGTGTAGCGTTATTTACTGTATTTATTTAATAATTTTATACTAGTAGATTGTGGGTTCAAATCTCACTGAAGGATTTTTTTAGCTTCACGCTGTATTCCATACATAGCTTGGTAGGCAGAGGGAATCTAGTGTTAAGAAACCGCTCTCATTGAGACCCTTCCGTTCCCTAATTTGTGTGTGAGAGAGAGAGAGAGAGATAGTGTGTATATATTTTTTTAAGTTAACAGGAAAGGATGGACAGGACGTTAAAAATAATTATACAAAGCTTACTTGAGCTTATCTCTTATTTCTATTTAGCTTATCTCTCATCATGTTTTTATAACTTAACAGCTCGCTTGCGTATAAAATACCTTTGGTAAGTTGTGTGAAGATAAATTTGTTTTTTTTTTAGCATTATTTAGTTATAAATAGAAGAAGGTTGATATTACAGGGAAGTTAATATATAAGAGTATTTTATATTATAGGTAACTTTAATAAAACTCAGGTCATATCCAAAAATATATTATATTGTTAGCGAACTCGTGTAAAAGAGGGTAGATTTAGGTGAAAATAAGTATAAAAGCACTGGAATTGTGTCAATCGGGGGCAGATGGTCGCTGGTCGCCTAAGCTGGGCCTCTCCTGGGCAACCAGGAGTCTCACCCGGCTGGGCTGACCGCCCGGGCAGCATATAGCTCCTCCTACCCCGCTCCTCTTTCTCCCAGTCCCAATGGACTCAATCACAGGGCTTTGGCCCACTCCAATGACGCGCCCATAGCCATGGGCGGTGAAAGACCACCACGGTCAGAGGGCTCAGCCCTGGAACCGTCTCCCCTCTCCCTCTGCGGGGGGCTGAGAGAAGATTACAATGATGATGAATCGGGGGCAGTTGCTTGTAGGCAACGGCCCCTATTGGAAGGAAACTGAAGGATTGTTATTAGGTGATACATATCACTTATTGCAATTACATAGTATCCCTTTCCAAATAGTTTAGACGATATGTGTTTTTATCGTGTGTTTTTATAAAAACTATAACCCTATTTCTAACAATATTTTAATAAAATTATCGTTTTTCGTTGAGTTGCAGCAATAATATCCAAAAATTCATATTTCTAAGTAATTTAGCCTTGTTTATGTAAACACTGGCAACACTCAGTAATGCTTGTTAAACGGTATGCGGAAGCGTTAATTTACAAATGGGCCGACATCGCCACTAATTACGGCGTCTATTGACGGTACGTTTTCTATTTCCTCTCAGTGTACCGACGTGCATACGTACAAAATACTGTTGTTAAACTGTTTTCGTTTTAGCTTCACGCTGTATCCCGCATATTGCGGGATAAGCAGAGGCAACTTTGAGTTAAAGACACTGTGATCTCCAATTTGATACGAAATTTTCCAGACATTGTGTGTTGAGTGGTGGAACTCAACGGCGCGCTTTATTTAGAGCAAGGCAATGAAAATAATTGATTCTCCCGAGCAAGAAGCAAGCTCACAACCATTAACGTTTACTGTGCACTTGTGGCTTAATCTCTTTTTTTAATATTTAGAAATTTTCTATCTACCAATATCCCAAACAAAAATAAATTTCCATTTCAAACCTGTTCCTGAGATCAGTAGTTCCTGAGATCTACGCGTTCAACCAAACAAACACTTCATCTTTATTTAGTATAGATAAATTTGGATGACGACGCCTCGTCCAGTTCCAATGAACTGCGCGGTTGGCTATAGAGCAAATCAATCATATTTTCTACGAAGTCATCTGCTCACCCATCTTATAGCTGGCCGAAGTAAATGTTGCTTAACCTAGACTGAATAAAAAATATAATATTTATCATTCAAGACAAAACTAATGGACTTACAAAATTGAGTAGTAGAGAGTAAAATTGAACGAGTGTATAAGAGCATTAAGAGAGAAACGCTGCATCCCGCACATAGTACGTAGGGTAGATATAGGGAACCTAGTTTTAAGATACTCTGTTCCCCTATTTTTTGCATTAAATAAATTCTGAAGTCATTGTGTGTTGAGTGGCGGAACTTAATACCGCGATTTATCTCATCATTGATAGATGATTTGTCGAAATCTCTAGGGGAACTGGAATAAACGAAATTTTTAATTTTTCATCTTAAAGCCCCCACAACCAAATTAAAGTAAGCAATTCTATTTTTTTTTTCAGTAATACGTAAATATGCCATTCTGAAATCTATTTTGCTTCTTATTCTCTTCTAGTATAAATATACCTTTAGTATATACAAAAATATGGTAAGATTCGAATTGAGGCCGGTTGTGGCGCAGCGGCACAAGAGTGCGACTTTAAAGGCGACAGGCTTGATTCCAACTCGAGGAAATAAAATATTTCACATTTTCATTTCTTTGATTTGCCTGAACTCCATAATTCGAAGGAAAGTGGGTTCGGCGGAAATAGAAATGTCTTAACACTAGGTTTCCACGATCTCTCCACCTATCCTGGGCAGGATACCAAAATAAATAAAGAAAACGGATCGAATTGAGATTGAAATTCGATCATTAATCATCAGAAGACAATCATTACGACTACCATACTACACTGTTAAGCAGAACCACAATCAAAGTATGGAAAATGAGAAAATCCAGGTAAAGCTGAAATATACACTGAAAATCAAACTGTAAACAGTCTCTTAATTGCATTCCATCGGACGTTATATTCGGAACTAGGTTTAGAGCTTATATTAGAGAGAGAGTCAATTTGCTTCATAGGATTTTGTTTCCAAAAGCTGCTGTGCCTATTCCTAAAACTTTGTACATTTGATAGTTTTTGCAAAGTTGAAATTTTTAACTAAGGTATATATAGAATGCATCTATTATTAAGAGACTCCTGTCCTCTTTTCCGCCCAAGTTTCGGGACAGAGCTCAGCGCCGCGCTTCGTCTACTACAACAGGAAAATAAAAATAATGTAAAAACAATAATTGCCCTTAGAAAGTGTCGAGCAAATTAAAAGATTTTTTTGAAAGATGTAGTGCAGAGAGAACCTGAGAACTTAGCCTACCCAGGGTTAATACTCTCAATTTCCATTACGAAACTAACTTTTGACATTTTCCGTTAAATTCTGGAGGCATTGCGTGTTAGTGGCTGAACTTTACACGGCGCTTTGCCTCGTTACCAGAGCGAGAAAATGAAAATTTTATCAACATTTTCTCGAGTGTGAATCGATCTCACAACTTTAAAAACAAGATTATAAAAGGATTTCCACGAAATCATCAGAATATCTCAAAACTTATCGTTTCTAATCAAGTACATCGAAACACGTAATGTCAACAGCCTTCTAATTACTGGCCGGCACTCCATCAAACGTCACTATAGCAGTAGTTTGGTTTACGCATGTTTGCTTTATCCTACTGGTACTATGTTGATTTAGCTTAAGATATGTTTATATGTAATTATATGTGTTGTATAGATTTTTCTGATGTTATAATAAAAAAAAATTCTGTTGAAATTCAATTAAAATACAGAACAATGTTACAAGGCTCGCTCTCGCCCTACCTGCGGCAGTCTCTCCAGGTCGATACGAACTGGTACTTTCAAAAAGCTCGTCTATCTCCACTTAAAAGGCCGGCAACGCACTTTCCATCAAGTGACCCGTACACTCGCTTGCAATTAAGCGGAAATTGGGGAACGAAATGTCTTGACACTATGTTACCTGTAACTACCGTGCTTTGCGAGAAAAAATGTGAAGCTGCTATGCTTTCGTTAGTAATATAAAATATAGAACGAGCACCATGCTTAATTAACCAATTATAAAAAAACCTATTAGATATATATAATTTTTGATTTCCTTTCATAAAGCACATTAAGTAAATATGTAAATTTATATTAAAGACTTTGTACACTGAAATGTTTTGCAGCCTGGATACCATTTTGATAAGAAGTAAATACTTTTCTTTTGTTTTTTAAATTGATGTAGTAGACGCTGTGAATTATTAAAACACATTACTTTTAAAAGTTTCCGTACTCAAAGAGGACTCTATTACTTAGACTCCGCTGCCTGTCCGTCCATGTGTCACTAGGCTGTATTTCAGGAACTGTTACAGTGAAACTACAGATACATCGTCTGTGATTTTTTTTTACTGTGGTCGAGACATTGCGTGTTGAGCGTCAGAGCTCATTGCTGCGCTTTGTGCACGTAAACGAAGAAATTAAAAATTGAAAATTTAAAAATAATAATTGACCTCAGTGAATTGAAATATAATATAAATAAATACATTTTAAGAAAATAACAAATACCATACATCTACTCACATAATCCACCCTAAAATCGAATGCTATAATTAACCCAATATTACTATTTTACTGTCAATTATTCACACAGATTCAAACGTTCTAAATAATTTAATGTCAGGCCAAATTAGTTGGGAATACGTCAATAAACTAGATGCGGACTTCTCCCAATCAAACCGGACAATGCAAAATGATTATTGAGTTGAAGCTACTCAAACAATGAATGTAGAGCGATTTGATTTAATCTATACTCTATCCTAATATTGCTAATCTCGGGAACTATTGGCTGAAATAAGTAAATTATAAATAAAACAAAAAAACTCAGCCAACTCAGACTGTTTAAACTAAGTTAATATATCCAGTAACACTTGTGCTATCAAGACAAATCCAACATGGTATCACTTATCAATATCGGTTCACTATTTTATCAGTTACAAAAGACATACATACGTACCCCGCCTTTTGGGTTTCGCCGCAGTCGGGTAATTAAAAAAATCTTTTAGTGCCGCATAGTCTGTTTATCGAGGCTGTATTGAATCGTGGTAATTATCGACGGAATTCAGCGTAAGGAGGTGTACCTCAGAGTCATCTTAGGCACTGAAAATACGCAACTACACATATACACAAATCTTACTTATTTTCATTTGATCACAGCTACGAAGCTGCAGCTATTTTATTTTACGTTTAATAAGAGATACTATATATAGACAACAAAATAGATTTATTTTTTATATTACACTCTTTTCCGGATAAGTAAAGAGAATAGGTAGAATAGGAGAATAGGTAAAGAGAAAGAAGTTTCTTGACCTACTGTCTTTCTCTGCTTTTCGCCGGAATTCGTAACATACCACTGCAATGAGACGCTACACTTTGTCTTAATAGACCGAGCAGCAAACCCTGCTGCTGCATGTCGTGCAAGAACGGCGTTGAGTTCCGACACTCCGTACGTAATGTCTCGAAAATGATGTGGGAAAATGCTACGCGGGAAAGGACGTGAAGCCGTTTCGGTTTGCTTTACCCCGCAATTTAACAACTTCTTATTCATCACATATATTCTTGAGCTTTCTAGCTATTAGTGGAGGAACTGAAAATAGGAATAGCGTAGGTTGTCCTTCATAATAATAAGCTATATAAAGATACACTTAACTGATCAATAGAGTTCTCAACAATCTAAAATGAATTGCATGAATTGATATGAGAATATTAATTTCTTTTACGTAATGATCGTAATAGCGTAGTTTTATTCGTTTATATTTTTATAGTGTCAAAAGGAGTAGCCAGTTCAATATTTTTAAACAAGAAACTTTTAAACAATTTTTTTTTCGAAGTTTTACTTTTTTTTGATAGAAGTAGTAGTTTATGTAGTTTAAATTGTTAAGGGTTCAGTTTGAATATTCTATTTTTTAAACGCTTTTTTAAAATAAATGGTAATACAGCATTTACATACGTAATATATAGTTTTCTTCCCTTGCTAGGTGAATGACAGACAACTTGCAGCCTAAAAACTACACGACGCTCACGCAAATTTGGGATCCTACATTTAGGTTCCTTGGGAAGTGTAGGCCAGTAAATTAGGATTTGCGTTTGCAGATTTTTTTTAAAATTACAATAATAACATAAAGATATTAATCAATTATGTTTAAAAAACTTTTTGCTAAATATCATTGTTAAAGTATTCTTATTTGTTTTGTAATGAGGTAAAAAGAAAAATTTTGTATTAAGCTTAATTTTCTTCTTCTTACGAGTTAGTGTTGACCAACACTTCATATAAGTACTTATGACGTAATTGCGTTAAGATCACTTGTTTTCCTATATATTTTACAATCAAAATTCAAACAGTAGTGTTTAAACAAAAACAAACCAAGGGACGTCATGGCCTGGTGGCCGAAGGATTTGACTGTAAATTCGGTGGTTGTGGGTTCTATTCCTACTCTGGGAAATGAAATATTTAATTTGGTTTCTCGATCGTCAGTAACGAGGCAAAGCGCGGCGTTGAGTTCGATTGCGAATATCGAATTCCTTACCATCGCGTGAACTAACTGCCAGTGTTTATTGCTATTT
This sequence comes from Heliconius erato x Heliconius himera, assembly GCA_013421005.1. Taxonomy (NCBI): domain Eukaryota; kingdom Metazoa; phylum Arthropoda; class Insecta; order Lepidoptera; family Nymphalidae; genus Heliconius; species Heliconius erato x Heliconius himera. The sequence continues at coordinate 23,594 of JAATLQ010017425.1, read as the reverse complement.
CGTGCATATATACCGTCCAAATGGTGATATTTCTTCGAAATCTTTAAAGCTTTTGAACACGTAAACACTTTCGTTTGAGTCTAATAAAAATAAACACGAATAGAAAGCGTTATATCTTTAATATTGTATATATTATACTGTTTTACAGTAAGTCAAATCACGGTCAGTTAGAGCATGATTTATATGCTTAATATTCACTCCGTTCTAAACTCGATAGTTCTGGATTCAATTCCGTTTCGGGAAATTATTATATTTTCAATTATTTTCATTTGGAAACGAAATTTCTTAAAATTGAATTGATCATTTTCTTTTTATTTGAAACTTAACGTCAAAATATCAATACTTAGAAATATCTTACAACATAAGTCCAAAATTTAACTCCATCCATAACCTTCGATCGAAAACACAACTGTCTCAAAATCCAAAACGGATGCTAAACAAATAAAAACAAGTCAAATTACAGCCGTTCGTTGGTCGGCACATGCCCCGCGGCGGGTAAAAATGTATGGAACATACAAATATAGGTAACTCTACGTAAGTATGCCGTACTCGTGTATGTAGGTATAAGTAAGTAAACATTTTCATCGTAAATATTAATTTCACCTACGATCTGTAGCGGAGTTTATATGTCCAAGTATGGAGGCAATACAACTTCATTCAAATGAAATGTTTTATTCATTTTATATACATACATTTTGATTTTTCCCACGTAGGATTCTAGTTTTAGGACACTTTTGTTCCAAATTTCGCCGCGCTTTGCCTCGTTCACAGAAGTAAAAATACTAAATATTTCATTTCCTCGAGTGAGAATCGAACCTGTCGCATTTACAGTCACACGCTTGTGCCCAGCGCCACAACTAACCAAATATAAAAACTGTAAAGAAATTATCACTATTTCAATAATACGTCTTTTTATAAAAAACACTGTAGTGTAAAGTTAATTATAAGAATATTAGCGGATGTACGTACGTCAGTAGTCAGCTCACATCCGGTCAGCTGGTCCCAGTAATAAAATTAACTTGGATTTTTACTATGTGTATAATATTAGCTGCTTTTAAAGTGTTTGTTTGTTTATACTGATGTTGTTAATAATGCTTGTAATTAAATTGTAAATGTTGTTTTTAGTTGTGGATGTTGTTTTAGTTGAAATTTTATTATTTAGTTAATTAATTTTAATTAAAAATAAGAAGATTAATTTATGAAATTACATTTAGTCTTCGTGACGCAGCAGCACATCGTGTGACCATAAACGCGACGGGTGTCAGTTTGATTCCCACACGGGTTAGTGAATTATTTTCACTTCCTAGCTTTAATAAGAAACTAAGCGTGGCATTAAGCTCCGTCATTCAAAATGCACTGTGTCGAAAATTGGGTAAATTGTAAGAAACGAAATCTTAATTTAACGGGAAAACACGTACGCAACTCTTTTTTTGCCTTTGAATCTAAACAATTATGAATATCTAGTTAATGAAATAAACTACGTATTGATATTTACTTCTTTGGTGTTGGGGAATTGAATGCGCGACTCTAAGTGCAATCACCTTTATACATTGACACTGATTGATCATTTCTGATAACTCTACACATTCCTCTGTCAGGAAATTTGAAATTAAATCGTTTATCTGTTTCGATTATGCTGTTATTTTAGATATGAGTTCATCGCCTTTTAGTGTAAATAATATTGTGTCTTTAATTGTTACCGAACTTTTCAGACACGACAGTTGTTAAGTTAACACACAGTTATTTTTTACGATTGGGAGTCAAACCCAAAACCAACATTTCCACAGTGAGAAATTGCACCACGAGATTAAAAATAAATTATTATTTCTTCAATTAAGTACGGCATTACGAGCACTTTTGAATCGGCAAATTATATAGAAATGTTACCAATGTTATATGTACATAGGCACAGTAGGTAAGGTCGACGAGTCGTGGTTGCTTCGAAGTTAAGTTTTCTGAACTTTTGCGCATTGTTCATTCAAGATGTAAATAAAGCAAAAAAATATATAAAAAATATATATAATCCAATCTGCGTAACCATCTGCTGCTAATTTCAGGGCGGCCACGACTCGTTGACCGTACTATACTCTACCATAAACACAATACCCACAGTAAACTTAAAGTTCAACAAGTTAACTTAGTTAAAGTTATCTTCTAAGTAAATGAACAAATCTTTTGTTTAAAACACAAAGAATAACTAATTTGTTCTCAATTAAGTACACAAGACTTTATCACAATGATATTGTTGTTTATAAACTCTTAATAAGTGACATTGTCTGGTTTTGTAGCGGTCGAAGTTCATTGGGCTAGTGTATGACTGTAGACGTAGCGGTTACAGGTTCAATTCCTACTCGGCGAATGATTTTTCATCATTTTCTCGCTGTAGTTTCAAGACAAACAATAGAAGGGAAAGTGAGCGGTAAGAGAGGTAGGGGGAGATCTCGGTTGACCTTCGAAAACACAGTATCAAAGATACTGGAGGAAGGTCACATAAAAAGCATGAGGACCCCCCGGAGGTCATGTATGAAGAGGTTGATGACAGTGGACGAGGCGAAAGAGGTATGTAGAGACCGTAGCGTTTGGCGCTCCGTTCTCTCTGACTACCCCGCTAGAGATAAAGCGTGAAGTTAGTTCAGTTTGTATTTTATTTAACATTATTTAATTTATTAAGGGAATGCAACAAGAAAACAATATTTTACTTAATCATTCGCAAAGTTAACTCCGAAATTCTTATTTATATATCCAATAACGAGCCAATTTACTTTATTTCACGGACATGTTACCTGCGTGTTTAAAAATATTTTATATCCAATTAAATTATCCTGTTGCCTTAAAATAATCTGTTTTCAGGATAAAATAAATTTATAGCTCAACTATATACTGGCGTTGCTGTAATGTAATAATGGAGCCTGGAATTTTATGAAAACGTATTAAATTTGGAAATATTTTTGTTATTTTCTATAATATAATTCACTAGCTTTATATACGGCTTTGCCTTCTTGGTGAAATTAAAGTTTAAGAAAAACTAATATAAGAATTTTGCAAAATGTTTTCGAAAGCTCCTGTTTTTGCAATATTTTACATTGTTACTTCGATTCTTTTAGTTGTAGTGTGATGTTATATATAGTCTACCTGAAGAAATAATGCCATTCAATATATAGATTTTTTAAATTCGAATTAATTGATCAGATTAGTGCGTTCTACCAACCAATCCTTTGGCTTTATAATATATAAATATTGGGACAGGGTATCTTATTACTAGGTTCCCTCCGCCTCCCTACTTCGCTAAGTGTAGAGCTGCAAACAATAATAATATAGATTTTTTCCTCAGTGGAAATCGAACCTACAACCATCGTGCCAGACACTTTAAAACACTATGAAGCCTGAAATTTTATAAATCTGTATCAATATCTTATAATTATATAAGATACGTTTCTATAATAATTTAGATAACACTATACAAAAGCCAGTTGAAACATGAAATGCAATCTGTCAAGTATGTTGGCGAACTGGAGTAATGTCAGAGTGTCCCGATAAAGAGACAAAGACGTCCGACGCGAGAGTGCCGCGTATCTTTTATTTATAACCCGCACATAAATTCCTGTATCTCAAAGTCAATAAACATAATCTATGATGTGCCCACTTGCCTTAGAAATTGTATTATGATGCTGCTTATAGTCTAGTGGCTGTTCGAAGTTTTGTTCCCGTTGTTCCCGTTCTTGTTGAAATTTGGGAAATCCTCTAGTGTTCTCTACACTCTCCAAAGAACCCATGTGGCAATTTTTTATGTTCTACACTTCGTAGTGTATTGTTTTTTTTTTCATCTTTCTAGCTGTTTGGTATCTCTTACATGGCAGATGGGACCTGGGAACCTAAGAATAAGACACTGCGTCTCGTCTCGTTAAGGCACTTCCGTTCCACACTTTCCGTTTAATTCTGGACGCATCACGATGCTTCCAGAATATTGAATTCTGGAGCCACTTAACACACATGTTAAGTGGCAGAGTTCAACGCCGCGCTATGTCTAGTTACTAGAGCGGAAAAAAAGAAAAAAAATATATTTCATTTCCTGGAGTGGTATTCAAACCTACAAACATGTTGCGTCGTGTTTACAGTCCCACGCTTGTGCCCCTGCACAACGACTGGCGTTAAGAACTATCGACGTTGTTTCATTTTAAGACAAATCCACATTTATTGATTATTGTCTCTAAAATTGTAATATGCGAGTTGTCTCTCTTCACCATCATAGCGACGGAATTTACTCTTAACTCTACAATAGCGTCAACTTGCGCCGGAATGACGTGTTCCTATTGTATTTCCACAAAATCGACCAAATTTACTACACCAATATCTCTACATACTTTATGCACTGTTCCACAGTAAATGAACCCGCTCCATCCACACGATGTAAATAAGGAAGTAAATAAGCCAAGTAGTGTTATCTAGTATAAATAAAATAAGAAATGAACTGCCTAAATCTAGTGTTATATGCAAACGCGATGCTCCCGGCTTTGTAAAATCCTGTTCGGATCAAAGTGAATATAGGGTAGCCTTTTTTGGGTTTTTACTAGGTTTTTGTTTATATACACATAGTGAGGTGATTTCGATTGGTATGTATGTATTTTTAAAATTATATTAGATTTATGTATAAAAATGTATAAGTTTGTGATATATTTATATGTATATTTACAAAAATTGCCTTGACTTATTTCTAACCGCAATAATATAATGGTGTAATAATAAGCTTCTTCGTTACTTCGACTATCAACAAAAAAATCGAATCAGTTTCTGAGATTAACTCGTTCTACTAAACAAGCTTTTCAGCTTATAATGTTAATTAAAAACAATAAAATGAACGATAATATTTTTTTATCTTCAAGCTTTTCGTTCCATTTTTCACAAATATGTATATTATTTTTAAATATCCACTATTTCAAACACACACCCATCGTGTAGAGATAGCCCCATCGCGATTAAGCCACAAGGGGACATTTTATACGTTCAGTAATAATTTACTTATTCAACCCATGTTATTTTATGCCATAAATATATAAATGTCTTAATATTGCTTATCTATTTGTTCTGGTAGACAGAGGACAGCGTTGTGTTCCGCCACCCAACATACAATATCTCCTAATTTGTACAGAAAATGAGAAACGTCTTAACACCCTCTAACCTGCTATGCGAGAAAAAGCGAAACGCTGCCTTATATAAATCGCTACTACGTACTATAATCTAACTTCTCATTCTACAACCACTAAAGAAATCAATCTTAAAAATGCTCTCCCATTGAGGGAAACGTCTTCATCGAGAAGGAAGATTTATGTGCAACATAAATAAAACATAGGTAATTTCGCCCTTCGCTGTGAACGACGAGACGGGCACGAGCGTGTGTTATGACTTATGAGCGATCACTGTACCTTTATTACTAGATTAGATAATCGTGTTTCTTTATTGTTAGGTAGCTGTTATTAGGTGAATTAAATATTATATTTATAAATCAGCTTCACGCTGTAACCCGCACACAGCAGGGTACGCAGAGGGAACCTAGTGTTAAGACACTCCGTTCCCCACTTTCTGCTGAATTCTGGAGGCATTGCGTGTTGAGTGGCAGAACTCAACGCCGCGCTTAGCCTCGACACTAGAGTGAAGAAATGGAAATATAAATTTAAGTAAATATTTCATCTCCTCGAGTGGGGATCGAACCCACAACCAGTCGGATTTACAGTCACACTTCTTGCCGCTGCGCCACGACTGGCCTCATATTATATTTATAGCATTTTTATAGTGTTATTCCACTTTTGTGAAAGAAGAAGAATGTTTTATTTAGAAAATGTGTAAAAGATAGAACGCAGCGAAATTTGAACCTGCGCCTTTTGGAATCTACCTCTACTAAACCATACGTTCTTTTCTTTTCATTATTATTTGTAATATAGGAGGACAAAATGGTTTGCCGACTGGGATTGGGACTCTACTATCATACTTAATAGTATTTGTATTTAATTTATTTGTTACGCTTTTACACCAAAACTACTCGACTGATTATAATAAAACTTTGTACACATATTCTTAGAGGAATTAGACATAGGATATAAAATATATATATTAAAAATATATTATCCTTTGGCTATAATATGAAAATAAGTTTAAGCGAGCGAACTCGCATTTGAGTCTCTAATATAAAAAACAAAGGGCGATTTTGTATTTAAATTTGTAAAAAAAATACATCTTCGAATAATATAAAAATGTATGACAAAAAATAGATTAAACAGGTTTACAGTCTAACTAAGCCGACGATATGGTATATAATCTTTTTAATAAGTTTTGAACATAAACTATAAATAAACTAAGTGTCAAATAGTTTACAGTATAAAGCTAGTAGTTGATTAAAGGTGAATGGTGTTGATAGCATCGCTAAAGCGCGACGCGTGATGACGTGATGTTATTATAGATTATGTTATAAACCTTCTATTTTGTAGCTTATTTTGTATATATTTTTTGGCTTCACGCTGTATCCCGCGTATAGCAGGCTAGCCAGAGGGTATGGAGTGTTAAGATACTCCGTTTCCTTTTTTTCTCTTAATTTTCGGGATATTACATGTTGAGTGACGAAACTTAACGCCGCACTTTATCCATTAGAGTATGAAATTGAAAATAATTTAAACATAATCATTCCCCTGAATGAGGATCGAAATCAAACCATCGCATTTACAATTAGATGTCTCCCGCGCCACGACGGCTTTTATTGAAATTGTTTGGTTGGACACGGAAATCTCATGAACTACTGATACTAAATGTTTTTTTTTGTGTTGAAAATCCCACTGAAGAAGGCTATTAGGTATAGGTTATATTTCGAGGGGTTCGTTTCAACGTTACAATTTTAAATACTTTTGTTCTTATATACTTTTAATCAGAATTACGTCTGTCACATAGAACCTGTCATGTGTCATATAAGATTCTTAATCATTTCCATTTCCACACGGAGTTTGCCAGAGGTAAAAGCTAGTATTATTTTAATTTTTTTATTATTCTGCACTTAGCAACCTGGAATCTGGGAACCTAATATTCCTAATTTGTGCAGACTCTCCGTTTCATTCAAGACACTTCCGTTGTCCACTTTCCGCCAAATTCTGAAGGCCTTGCAAGGACTTAATAATATACTTAAGGTATACCTTTATTTATAACGATCTTCTATGTACCCCTCTATGGCTCACTCAATAAATTCCAAATGTTTTCAGCAAAACAGTAATACGGGCTCTTATCTACAATAAAATTGCCTTCAATATCGACAGATCGAATCAACGTTTGATTTGATTGCCAATTAGAGCTGTCGTTTGTAGCTGATATTCATTTCGTATTGTTTTATAGGTGAAGGTTGAAAGGATTTATTAATGGATTGTCCTGTTTAAATGAAAATTGTAGAAATTAAGAGAAATAGAATCGTTTTTATTTAGCTTCACGCTGTATCCCCTATATTGTAGGATAGGCAGAGGGAACCTAGGGTTGTACTGGAAGAAGCTGTCCGATGTCTCCGGTGTGCCACAAAAGATATTTTTTGTAGTAAGGTATACTGCGTATTTCGTCCATCTATCTTTTACAATCTTTTAATTAACTTGCGGTGATAGTGTGTGTTAGTGTATGTGAAATTTTACAAATTCAATTTGACTAACTTTTTAATGTCCGATTGAGCTGAAATTTAGATTATAATTTCAGTTTTGATGAAATTTAAATTACATATGATCAATAATAATATAACTCTTTATTGTACAACAATATTGTTGTTAATTCAAAATGATCGCTGTAACAAAACAGGAGTTTAAAATGGGTATCAAATGGAATGGCTTGAAGAAACCATGAAAAAAAACCTCTAGAACGCTTGTTTTTTAAGAAGTTTTTTTATTTAATATTTTATTTCTCATTAACTACTCTTAAGTATTTGGAACGTTAGATTTTATATGAAATATTTTGTAAAAATGTGTAATTTTGTATGTTTTCTTTTGTGTTACAGGTATTATATTAATGTGAACGTAATACTCGTAGGTGAGCTATCAGTGTGACTGTTAACTTTTTTTATAGTTAATACCGGATATGAAGGTAGGCAGAGAAAGTCTGGAGCCAAGACATTTAGAATATTTTCCCCACGAATTCAAGACATTGAATATATTGGGTGGCGGGAATCGACAGGGAATCCACACTCTGCCCTACCAAACAGGGAGATTGAAATAATACTCTACTAGTAGGAATTGATGAAATCAAACCCTGCTTATTTTTATTATTTACTTATACAAAAAAAAATATTCACTTCACGTTGTATTCCGCATAAAGCAAGACAGGCAGAGGGAATCTAGAGTTAAGACGAGACATTGTGTATTGAATCATTGAATGAAGGTGCTCAACGCCGCGTTTTCTCGAACGAAATTAAAATAAAGACAATCATTATATTTATATTTATATTTATATCTAAATGCATATTCTGCATTATTTAGACTATTCTACTCATTTTCTGTTCGCTTTTATTATATATACATCACAACGTCGTCGCGCGGCTGATATTTAAATTGAAACAGTAACCTTTTCTGAAATCCTTAGAGACTTCACTACTACAATGTTATGTGCGTGGTATGAAATAGATTATATTTTGTTTTATATTTAGTTTGACGTAAGGCCACAGGCCCATTTTTACGCGAAGATAAATTTGTGACAGTAATGGAGCAAAGAATATTTGGTACGTTTTACTAAACACGGTTGTTATAAGTTAAAATGTCGAATGAAGCTGTCTTAGTATATATATTTATTATCCGGTTTCATGAAACAAAGGGTTTTGAAGAACGGTTTTACCTGCCGCCGAATTTTCACACCACCTGGATGCGTGGCAATCCACTGCTGTGCAGTTTCGTAGGAACTTCCTTCCACGCGCCACGGAACTGTGGAATAGCCTACCCGCGGCAGTGTTTCCAGGTCTATATGACATGGGTACCTTAAAAAAGCGCGGCTATCTCTACCTTAAAGGCTAGCAACGCACCTGTAGCTCCTCTGGGGTTGCGTGGGGTCGTAGGCGGCGGTAATCACTTACTATCAGGTGACCCGAACGTTCGTTTACCTTGTCCTTTTCCATAAAAAAACCTACAATGCAATAAAGTAGGTATATCTTACGAATAAGTGTAGCTATTGAATTAGAATCGATTTCTGTAGACTGATGTCTCTATTTCTCGAATCTCTTTATCCAATTGAAAGCATCAATTTAAAAGGGTTAAGGATAACGACGTATCGATGTTTATCGGGAATTTTCGTTTCTATAACGAGCCTTTAACATGAAAATTTTGTATGGATATGTATGTAGGAAAAGTGTTTGAACGTTTACTTTTCTTTTTTGATTTAAGATTTATAGATCATTTGGTTGATTTCCGGGAAAAATTGTCATCGTAAATAACAAAAGTATTACTAGAATTGAGAAATAAAGTATTTTTTCTTTTTATTTTCACGTTGTTTACGGCATATAACAGGGTAGGCAAAGGGAACCTAGTGTTAAGATACTCGGTTCTCCACGCTCCTAAATTTCGAGACATTGAATTTTAAATGCTTTTGTACACGTCTTTTTACCAGAAAATACTATATAGACATATCATGTGTAAATGGTCATATTTCTTTTAAAGTATAATAAATATCTTTATGCAAGATTTATTAAAAAACGCTTTCGTATTTAAAATATTTGTAAGTTAGTGTCGCTATCCAGAGTACACGCTACTTAAAGCAGCATACATAAATATTTGAAAGTTCTAGGAGGTGAAAAGTTAATGAGATAAGCAGTACTGTGAGTGTGCAAACCGCTCTCTCTGTTCACAAACGGAGAGGGTATATTGATTGATATTTTAGTTGTTACGTTTTCTGGCCATCTATAAAAGAATGGCAGAAATTTTCCCGAAAGTATTGAAAAAACGCTGATATTTATAGATAGACAAAAAGGAACTTATAGTATCGCACTTACAGTCTAAAGCGGTGTCTCGGTACCATGATGGCATCCTGTTTCATTTATTTCTATTTCTAGGTATCCGCTATACCTATACAAAATTTAAAAACATTTTTTAAAGTGGTATTCCGCACTTAGGAAATAAAAATACTTATTAAGGAAACGTATAAAAACTTGGTTCTGGTCGATTTCCAAGAGGCGCGGGTTCGAGTCCCGCTACGTTCAAATTTTTAAACGTTTTCTTAATAAGTAAACAATAAGAATTGCCTTCGGAACCGGTGGCAGTTGTTCATGTGAAATGTTTACTCAAATTCAAAAGTGATTGTAGTAAAAAAGTATATTAAAATAAATAATATTTTGAAATTAATCCGCTACTTCTCACAAGTTAATTTAATATACCAAGAACATTATTATCACTAAATCCGTGTGTACGACAGCGTTACTGTGTGATAATGACGTTTATAGCATCTTATATCGTCGTGGTCGAATAGCTCATTAGTCGTGTTGGATTTAGTCTCTATAGTACTTCATTATATAGAGACAGATTAGTGACAAATCTCTCTGATTTCTCCGTTTTGTGGATAGTACCTATTTTGAACATAATGTTGATTGTATGGAATGAGGTAACGTATGAAGATATTGAGTGTTTGAAAAATAGAGTAAATAAATCAGCTTCACTCTGTATCCCGCACACAGCAGAGTAGGCAGAGGAAACTTAGTGTTAAGACACTCCGTTTCCCACTTTCTGCCGAATTCTGGAAGCATTGCGTGTTGAGTGGCAGAACTCAACGCCGCGCTTCGCCTCGACACCAGAGCGAAGAAATGGAAATATAAATTTAAGTAAATATTTCATCCTCGAGTGGAAATCGAACCAACAATCAGTCGATTTTACACAGTACAGTCACACTTCGTACCGCTGCGCCACGACTGGCCTCGAGTCGAGGTTGGGTGTTTGAGTTTTAAATAATTTTGTATGATTAATTATGAAAGAGATATGTTTATCCTAAAGTCCATATATAAAGCTTTTCTGTTACTGAATGACTGAGAGACAATGCAGTGACAAAATTACTTCGAAAGTTAAGTAAAAGACTTAGAAAGTTGAAATTTGTTATATAGGCAGATCGGGGAGTATAGGAGACCATTAAGAGATTCCGTAAAATTTATAATAACATTACTAAACAAAATTGAATACGACGGCCAGAAGGCTATACATTTGGATATCTAGGGATATCTTAATGTATATAAAGACTATTGCACACTAAGGAAATAAAAATATATTTTATTCAGAAAACTTCTCTTAGTGTTAGAATATTTCTTTTGCAATATTTTAATAAATTTTACTATAAAAATATCGTTATAGATCGATTATATTTGTTCTCATATCTTTAGTATTTTTTTTAAATTTTTAATTCAGAAGGTCCCACATTACATTTAAATTATTTTTATATTTCAACTCAATAGACACACCGGGGACAACAACTATTAGGTTAAAATATTTCAATATTTGCATTTCCTCGCTTTTGCAACGAGGCAAAGCGCGGCGTTGAGCTCCGCATCTCAACAAATACTTGACAAATTTAAGTATTTATTAGTAGACAGCTTCACCTGTAGAAGCTGTCTTCTAATAAATGCTTTATAAAGTAAACGTAATTGATCCCCCATTCCGCTTAATTTGCTCAAAATGAAATGAATAATTCATTTATTTTAAGCCCTGTTTATCCTTTTAGCTCCTTGCATTTTCAGCTGTCAAGTATTTGTTTTGCCGTCTTATTCATACCTAACATCCTGCTTTTGCTTCAGTGTAAACTTTGTATATTGTGCAAAGATGATGATAAAATAAGACCAGTTTAGAATATAATATACTTAAGGTTAATATTTATAGATATTTAACAGCTACCTATAGCATCTGACTGTAAACGCATGGTGGTGAGTTCGGTTACTTTAATTTCGTCGGAGTACAGTATTTTAATGTTCGACTCACACTGTTTCATCTGTGTGCCAGAAGAAATCTAATCTAAGTCACTCCGTTCTCCAATCTCGGTCGAATTTTCGAGACATTGCGTGTCTAGTGACGGAATTCTACGCCGCGCTTTGTCTAGTTATCTGACCGAAGAAATGAAATTACTAAATAATTAATTTACCGCGTGTGAATCAAACCCACAACCACCGCGTTGACAATCACGTGTTGTGCCATTACGCCACGACAGCCTCGCTCTACCGAACGTGAAAAAAAATCTTATTAATAAAACTGTGTTAACAGTTCCTTCAGCATATTTGCCACGAAATCCCAAGACTATACTAATATTTAATTACATTAGGGCCAGTCAATCATTAATAATCCAGTCTTCATACCTTTCCCAATTAAGTTCAGCTCGTCTCATATTGTTTTCTGGAGGATTTTTTGCGAATTTATTATTCAAGGATAGAACGAGGTTGATGGAAAAATTCACGTTTACTCGAGTCTTGTAGAGTGAGAAAATTGTGGTCGTGATATATTAAGGTGTATGAAAATGTGCTGAAGGAAAAGTGTGTTTTCTTAGTTGATTTTGATTATAATGTACTTTTCTTATTTTCTTTAGTTTCACGTTGTATCCCGCACATACGGGGTCGGCAGAGGGAACCTGGGTTAAAGCACTCTTTTTCCATTAAGACATTTTCGTTGGCCGCATTCCGCCCAATTCTGGAGGCATTGCGTGTTGAGATGCGGAGCTCAACGCTGTTCTTTGCCTCGTTTCGAGTTGCGATATTTTAACTCAATAGTTCGCGCTGAGTCTATGGAGTTAAAATATAAAAATAATTTAAATGTAAGAACTTCCCACAGTGGGAATCAAACCTACAATCATTGGCGCCATACCTTATAACGGTTTCAAAATTTGTCTAAAAGTTCTCCTTTTGATGTTGTTTTTTGTTTTGGATTTTATATTTGAATTTACTATTCAATTACATTTTTGTTATATTCACAATTATCACGTAATATCACTTTCAATAAACAATTTATAAATCTTAAACGGTATCTAAGAAGGCGGGGTTCAAATCTGGCGACATAAAATTATATATAAGTTTTATTAAAAATGTTATATTTTATGCCGGTCGTGGCGCAGGGGCACAGTCTGACTGTAAACGCGACTGGTTGTGGGTTCGATCCCCACTCGGGGAGATGAAATATTTATTTAAATTTATATTTCCATTTCTTTGCTCTGGTGTCGAGGCAAAGCGCGGCGATGAGTTCCGCCTCTCAGCACGCAATTCCTAAAGAATTTGGCGGAAAGTGGGGAACGGAGCATCTTAACACTAGTTCCATCAGCGTACCCTGCTGTGTGACTGCTGTGTGTGTGCAGGATACAGCGTCAAACTGATTTGATTTGTTTTTTTTTATATTTTCTAAAAGAATTAAATTTTTGAAGTTACTTTAGATAATTCAATTCTTCTAAAATCGTAGACACTATAATTAATATTTCATAAAACACCTTATTAATAACGACCGTTGTTATTAGGCTTAGGTTTTAATAAATTGGTCTAATAAAAAATATCTTCAAAGAGAAAAGCGAGGTAATTTATATTTGTTGGAATAAGACGCCTCACTCGGGCGTCATTTAAAATTTTATGTTGCCGATTTTTCATACTGATTATGTGGTGACTGGTGAGTTATACACTTTTTAGGATTCTGTAGTTCCGTCAAAAGAAAAAATAAACAGAACTCTTATATGATAATTTTCCGTTTGTTTATCTGTCTGTCCATCGGTGTGTGTATCGCAAGAACGCGTGGAGGTATCAAGCTGAAATTAATATCAAATATACAGATCCATAGTCTCTTGGAGCACAGAAAAATCACACTTCTAAGTCATGTTTTATGACAGTCACTCAGGAACGTAATAGTTTGATATACCCGTATATAGATAAATAAAACGAAAAATGATATTCTTGAAAGACAACAATTTATTATAAATTATAAATGAAACAAAATAGTAAATTTTCAATAGTACGCTCACATAAAAGCTGGAATCTACCACCGTACCAGGAACAGGCTTCCTTAAATAAATGATATGTTGTTGATACTTGTACCTTTTGATTGATGGTTGGTGTACATTAGCCGCGCTATACGGCGCCGGTTTATTTCAAAGTGAAAATACGAAAATAAACTTTTATGTACATTTATAAAAGTTGGTTTAGATGGTTGCACTGGTTTTGGCCATTCAGTTCGAATTATATAGAGGTTCACGCTTTTCATGCCTTTTAGGCACGAGGCAGAGACAACTTAGTGTAAAGATATTCCTTTTTTTAATGGTGAATAGAAAATATCTAAAATCCGGAATTATTTTCGTTTCCTCGCTCTGGTAAAAAGACAAAACGCAACGTTCCATTCCGCCACTCAACACGCAATGTCTCGAATATTGGGCGGTGCACGTGGAACGCAGTTCTAGCAATATACCCTCAACCTATCCCGACGTATGCGGGATAGTGTAAGGTTAAAAGAAATAGCAGAAATAGTCGTCTTTTATTTCTAAAGTTATATGGAGACAACTTGAAACTACCCTCGTATTTTGTATAACACAGTGAGAACTCTTCTGCGGCCCTTAGATAGGCGCTACATTATTTATTACGGTCACGCTGTAGTGTTACACTTGTGTCAAAATGTACGCAGAAAGCTAAGCTTGTTCAGGTTATGTAGAATATTTTGAGAAATGGCTTCTGCTTCAACATATTAGATAAACCCAAAAAATTGTTTTAGTCATTCTTACATTACTTTAAATATTCATTCTTTTATTTAGCATTGTTAACTAAACAAATACACATAAAAAAATTCTATTCACAATATATAATTATGTATTATGTTATATTTTAAGCTATAAATATATTTGATGAGTGATATTTAATTCGAGCTAGTAGTTAGCCCAAATAAACTCTTCAGTTTTGTAATATGTCTATATAATACAAAATATTGTTATATCCTGCTTACAACTACTAATCTAAACAGTTTATTATTAACTGATATAATCAATATATAAGAGCAATTATTTATAGGATAATATTGATTTGCCGTCGTCGTAGTCCAGGATGTGACTGCTACAAGCGTGCGACTGACTTGTAGCGGGACGATTCTTCTCGGGGGAATAAAATATTTTGTTTAGGATTCCGTACCATTTAAAGAAAAAGAAAACCATTACAAGATCACTTTGTTGTCTGTCTGTCTATCAAAAGCTTTATCTCAGGAACGCTTGGAGATACCAAGTTGAAATTCAAACCATGTACTACAAATATATGTAAATATACAACCCCATGATTTCCAGAAAAAAAAACGTATTCCTACATTTACTTTAAAAAAGATATACGTTTATATCGCACAAAACACGTTTTTCGACACTATAAAGTGAATCTAAATAAATATACTATAATAAATAAATATATATATAATACTTTCGGTTGACCTAGAATTATAAAATTTGACAGCTAGCATCTGCAGATAGTATTGTTTCGGGAAAAGTGAAAACGGTACATTTGTGGTAAAATCCTAAAAAATAATAGCCTTAAAACGGGGGCAAAATTTGGTATTAAAGCCGCCAGTTCAAGTGAGGTATCAGTAAAAGAGCTCTGGCTAAGCTAAGCTTGAATTTCAAAAACAGCTCGTGACCTCCAGTTTTTGTACGGTACTCTCGGTGGGCGAGCCCGACTCGCGCTTGTCTGGTTTTTCACCGCTTTCTTACGTTAACTCTGTTAGCGTGGCATTGAGTTTTGCCTCTTAACACTCAATGTGTTAAGAAGTTGGTGGAAAAAACATAAAGGAAATGTTTTAATGGAGAAATATTTAAACGGAGTGTCGTAATACTAGGTTCCCAGGTTCTGCTGTAAGATCTTCTAATCTTTGATCTGCATAATTAAGTAGACTGATATAAAATAACATTTTAATTCTGAATTTGAGAGACCGTCGGGGCGCAACAAAACAGCCACTAAACGCGACAATTGTGGGTTCGATTCCCACTCGGAAGAATGAGTTATTTTAGTTTGTTTACACGCTTTGGAAACAAGACAAAGCGCGGTGTTGAGTGGCGCCTCGCAACGCATTATTTGGCTTGATTTCTTTTCAAAAAGTGAAGAACTGAGTATGTTTAGACTAGTAAAATAAATTAATAAATAAGTAGAGAAAATGATCTCTAAAATTTATTTAGCCGTCTACACTTGAATTAGTGGCTATGTTAGTCACCAAAAGGATTAAAGCGTCTCGTGCAGAAATAGCTGGTTAATAGTCTAAGAGACGATCGGTATTAATAAAGTTAATTGATTCTTTAGCATTGGAATGCTTTGTATGTCCAAAGCAATATAATCGTAAATTTAAGTTTATATATAAAAAAAAAACATTGTTGTTGCGTCATAGCGAATCTCTTTTAAAATACTGTGACAAGTTATATAGACTAATGAATAAGATTTACGTAAAATATTATATTGTTTATATTTTGATGACAATAATATTATAAAGAAGCCAATTATTAAGCTACAACATTTTTAACGTTACTTTTTTACCTTCCTATTAGTGCCCTTATTAATAACTATTATTTAATAAGAATATTTTTAAATAAAAAATATAAGATTAAAATAATTTTGTGTTAATTATTAAATTATTCATAAAAAGTGTAAAGTTTTGCCCTCCTATTTTATTATATACATTATATTTTACCATCCGCCACTTACTCTATCTTACAAAGTTTAAACCGCAGCGGATGTATGGGTAATTCGTAAAACACTTGTTTTCTTAAGTTCAAGTTTCTGTAGACTTTGTTGTTTTAATGAATGAGCTCTTCACATACTTGGGACTGAGATGGAGATTCTTTTGTTTGAATTTAATTCAAAACTATAAATAAGATAACTGTTACGCCTTTAGGATTTGATGGCTGTGAATTCGAAACTGTGTAGAAATGATGTACGTGAACATTCATCTAAGTATGTTTTATTTTTTTTTATATGTATAATAACCAAATACTTATACGACATTAATCAGGCTCAAGAATTTAATAAAAAAAATTAAAATTAAGAAAGTCAAAGAGATTATTTATTCTATTTTTATTTAGTCATCAGACATTAATTAATCTATATAAATTTAGAAAGTATAAACTGATTGAAATAATTATCATAAATATATAATTTTTTAATATACATTATTCAAAAAACTATCTTGTAAACTTTAAAATATTATAAACATTGATATCAGCGACGTTGAGTTCCGCCATTAATGTATAACGTCTCGAAAACATGGCGTGCGTGAGGTGTGGAGTGTCTTAACACTTTCTCTGCCTACACTTCTATATACGGAATACAGCGTGATGCAAAAAAAAAGAATACAATTATAATTCTCTTGGACAAGATATGAACCCACAACCATTGAATACAGTTTACTAACAGATATTACAATAACAAATATTCTTCTTCATACCATATTTCATCATGTACGAGCAAAAATCCAGACGGTTTTTGTTCGCACGAAAGCCTTTAAGATCACTTTTAAAATTTAATTAAACGTCTATCAGTCTCGTCACAGAGATTAAAGCTTAACGAAATGGGTTTACGAGTAACTCTTTGCAACGCATGTATGTACGTACCTATGTAGATATCTCCTAACGAGGGTTAAAAGTTTTAAAATGAATCAAATTGTAAAAAGTTGTAATTTTTTAAAATAAAAATATCTATTTGCAAGATTTTCATAGTAGGGTAGGTTGAGGGAACCTATTGATAAAAAGCTCCGTTCTAAACTTTCCGCCAATCCAATTTTAAAGGTATTACCAAAGCGAGGAAATAAAAATAATTTAAATAGAATCATTTACCCGAGTGGATATCGAACACACAACCATTGCTAGATGCTGTTTACAACTGGACGCTGTACGTATGTAGCACGACCTAAAAAAATAATACTGTACTGTTGTTCTAAGCGTTCTAATCACTTCGTTTCACTTCAGATATTGAAATTTAAAAAATAATCTGATAGTATCTGTTTTGAATCAACGAAGTCTAGACAAGGCAAATAAGGCAACCGAGCAAATAGTCTACAGCAGCATAAAAGGGTTACCCTATAATTGATACTCCCAACAGTTTACGCCGTCCGTCCTCGTATTGAAAGTAAATTGCCTATTATATAAGAACTTACAATTACTTAGGAAAATTCTATCATGTGAAGAAAGTGTCTCAACAACTTAGTTAACTTTAATAGAATAAAATCTTGAGATGAGGTGTCTTGAGATGAGATATCTTGAGGTAGAGTACCTTGTGTGCTTTTAAATTTACGCTGTATTTTGCACGTAGTAGGATGGACAGAATGAACTGGGGAACCTAGTGTTAAGACACTTCGTTCCATTAAGACGCTTCTGTGGGGGACAGAATTTGGCGGAAGGTACCTTGTGTCTCAACTTAAAAAAATATGTGTAATAATCGTATTCAACTGAAGATGTATAGACTGCTGTGGGTTCAAATGATATATCTGAAACAGATATGCTTAATTAAAAATATTTAAAGAAAACATGTAAAATTTTTAATATTTTTTTTTAGCGGGACTCTAACCCATCGAAAAAATCAATATGGAACAAGAAAGCCATCATTTTAATAGAAAAATGGAGGAGTCAGTACTTTACATATAATATATGTATATAAATATACCTAAAGCCACATTATAAAATGAATGTTAACGCTGAACAACATAGTACGTTCCACAGGTTCCATTATGTAGGCGCTGATTAGAGAGCATATTCTAGTTGTAAAGCTCTTCTATAAAGCTCGGCATAACTATAGTAAAATGCTTTATATAACTATGGAATTGAGTGGAAATGAAAATATGGTTTATAGCTATAAATAATTATTTGATCATTATTTGACTTATTGTGGCTCCGATTTCCGCTCGGGGGAATAAGTGTTATTCCACACTTAGGAAAGTAAAATACATTTTTAGAAAAGGAATAAACCGTCCAATTACAACTTCCCAAGAACGGTTTCCAAGAGGAGCGGGTTCAAACCCCGCTACGTTCAAATTTTTATACATTTTCTGAAAAGTAACTTTTTAGGGTTTCACATCTAAAGGATAAAACGGGATCCTATTACTAAGACTCCTCTGTCCGTCTATCCTTCGGTCACCAGGCTGTATTTCATGAACCGCGATAGTCATAGACAGTTAAAATTTTTACAGGTGTATTTCGGTTGCCGCTATAGCAACAAGTACTAAAAAGCAGAATAATAATATTTATGTGGAGCTCCCATATAACAAACGTGGCGTTTATGCCATTTATTTAATTTTTTAAAGAAATATGGTATAGAACTAAATATTCTAATGAAACTAAATACGCTAACATTATCAGAAATTCACACCAGTCCGTAACAAGCAGTCTGTCTGTAATATTACTCTTTAGCAACTAAGTCATAAGTCTCTAATACAATATTGACTCGGAATAAACGGTTTAAGTTCTTTTAAAGGAACTCTTTGCTTTTACAAAGCCAGTTGAAGCTTTCTCAAAGGTCCATTATGAAGAATGAACATTAAACAACAGAAGGCTTATTACTATTACGCCGCGCTTTGCTTTGTACCAGAGCGAGGAAATGGAATTATTTAATTTCCCCGAGTAGTAATCGAACCCACAACTGTCGCGCTTACAGTCAAACGCTTATACCTCCGCATCACGACGGCGTCAAATAAATGTATGTAATATAAATATATATTTTATAGCTACCTATCTTTCTCAGTGAAGTCTTGACCTCCATTACGAGAACGGTATCGCGTGTAATGGCCAATTTTTTCACCAGATCTGCTTTATTAGGCAATAATGACTTCTCCAATATCCGTTATGAGGGGTTTGTTCATTTAGCTTAAAGGTTTCGACTCGATGTAATGGGACCCAAAATATTATTTAAATATTTTTTTTAAATTGTAGCTTTTTCTCGCGTGCCAAGGAGGAACGGAACCTAGTAGTTAGACACTTCGTTCCCCATTTTCAATCATTGTTTGCGACATTGTGTGTTGAGTGGCGAAACTTAACGCCGCGCTTTGTCTTTTCCCTAGTAGAAAGCAAACCCACAATGGCCTCTAAATATATTATTTTTATAAATCACTATATTTCCAAAAAAACCTCCAATAAAAAAGCTCAGTTACAGTCTTATGTTACATACAAAAACTGAAAACAAAACGCTTACCTCCACAGTCATTAAATATCAATCACAATGAACAATACACGCTATTGTTCAATATCGAAAATACTAAAAGGAAACGGACTGATAAAAAAATCGGAAATCGCCTCCGCTACTCAATTTAGATATTCCTTGTAATAAACACTTGTATTTTTATAGTAACGATACAAACGTGGAGCAACGTCATTAAACTTATTGGGAAAAAAAATCAAAAATCAAATCAGCTTCACGCTGTATTCCGCACACAGCAGGGTAGACAGAGGGAACCTAGTGTTAAGACAATCCGTTCCCCACTTTCTGCCGAATTATGGAAGCATTGCGTGTTGAGTGGCAGAACTCAATGCCGCGCTTAACCTCGACACCAGAGCGAAGAAATGGAAATATCAATTTAAGTTAATATTTCATCTCCTCGAGTGGGGATCGAACCCACAACCAGTCGCTTTTACAGTCGCACCTCGTGCCGCTGCGCATTGTTTTGTTATATTATAGAAAAAATATTAAATAATTGACATAAATTGTAGCCTGAGTTCTCCTAATATTGATGTATTATTGTAAAGTTTCATTTAAATCCGTTTACAAGTAGTAGTGTTTGTTTTGTTAAAGCATCACGCTGAATTCTATACATAGCAGGATATGCTGAGAAAACCCGGGAACCTAATGTTATGACACTCCGCGATTATTAGAGCGAGAATCTTTTAATATAACCCACAAACGGCCGCGTTTTTCAGTCGAACATAATATGCCCTTGCACCACGCACTGGTCTATCAACTCACAGTGTCTTAAATTGAGGTCGAAAGCAGAGAACGGAAATTTGATACTATATTCTCTTTGCTATTGCAATGATGACGGGCGGTAAATTAATGCAGTATATCAAAAGTCATAAGAGGCAACTAGCATATATTAGATTAGATTACAAAATCCTTAGTTTTCTTTGTAGTATTTTTTTACAACGAGATTTTAAAGATAACAAGATAATTCTTATAAATATCCGCAAAGTGTCTTACAGTTTTAACAACATGTACATACATTACTTAGTGTTCTCGCAAAAGATAGATGGGAGCTCCAGCGAAGCTTTCAATCTAAAGTTTCTTTTCATTATTCCTAGTAGCATAGCAGAATCTGTGACACTAAGCTTTTAGAACTAAACTAAAGCCTTGAAATTTTAAACAAGATTGAACTATTCTGTTTCTTTTTAGTTTCATGCCGTATTCCGCATACAGCAGGATATGCAGAGAAAATCTAGTGTCAAGGCACTGAGATCCTCACTTTCCGATTAATTTTCGGGACATTGCGGGAGGATTCGGAGAACTGAATACCCTGCTTTGATTAGTTACAAGAAATCTTTTTTGCAAATCGAATATAAAACTGTCTAACTCAACTTAAAACTCCTTCTTTCTTTCTTCGGCCTTTAATGACGTATGTAAATATACTTTTTTTTAAAAATAAGTTAAATATGTCAACATATGCGAAGAGATTATAAACAAACTTTACGTTACTGTAATATTTAAAAAACTGGAAATAAGTAATTGTTTCGCCAAATAAGTGATATTAATATTCTACTGAGTGAGAAATGAACTTCTACTCACTGTTTAAACAATCATAACATCACAACTGTGCCACTATTATATTCAAAATAGGTACACATGTTGACAAAAAAGAGAACTCAAAACAAATAACGCTTTGTACCAACTTTATATAAACCACGGTCGCATTGGAGAGTGTTTTAGTAGAAAAATACGCATCCACGGCGAATATATGACGCGTGAGAGCTCGGTCTAGTTCGAAACGTCCCATTTTGCCTGTGCTGTACACGTTTGGTGGAACTTCGTTACTTTATGTACTGCCCAGTGCATGCCAACAGTCTGTGTATAAACCGTCAAATTTAAAAATGAAAGTCTTTCCACTAAATTTGCCCGTTTTAATTTGGAAAAGAAAGTAAATATTACCCTTCACTGATGTGCGTATAAAGAACTTATTGCAGACATGGCTGATTGGACCTGGACAGTCGATCGAGTGATCAGTGTTCCAATTGACTTTGTATGGCGACGATCGCTCGCTGTGTACGAAACGACACGTCCGCTCTGTAACGAGTTAGAGACACTTGTGCACTAGTCGTTCGATAGATCAGATCGTCGCTACAAAATAAATTTAACGATGTGATAATATTTTAAATATTTACTATTATTTATTACTTAATTTTTTCTTATAAAATTTACAAATGAGAAGGACTTATGAGTTATAAGAACGAATGTTATGATTGAACTTAATATATATATATATATATATATATATATATATATATATATATATATATATATATATATATATATATATATATATATATATAAAAAAAATATTTTTTT
>JAATLQ010017423.1:0-13100 GCA_013421005.1 Heliconius erato x Heliconius himera | reverse complement strand
TACTTTTGAAGCTGTAACACAGATTTAAAATTACATTACTAAAAATGTTTGCTGCGCTATATGGCTCGACGCCCGCCACGCGTCGTTTGCTTATAAAAGTGCATCCGCCACGGCCGCCTGGCTCCTTTCCCCCGGGCATAGAAGGAGGGCCTGATCATGTTACCTAAGGCTCATCAGCGCGATGGCGAAGTTATTCGACAAGTTATTCCTCCCACTTCTCCAGCACCACGAAGCAAATACTTTGGCGAGCGGACACTCAACCACTCTGCAGGTGGCCAGAGCGGAGCCATAAAGTGCTCAGGGCCGGCACTATCACGTTGCGCATGCTCTTACCGACTACCTACCTGATAGGACATTTTTCGTGAGAGTCGAGAGTGTAGCAGCCATTCGATCGCTGCCGGAATTCCCCAGGGCAGCATTTTATCACTTGCCCTCTACGAATTATATACCGATGACATCCCAATGCACGGCCTTAAGTTGGTCCTCCTGACTGAGTGTCTCAACTGGCTGAGCTTACCGCTCAGGTGACATTTGATTATCCTTCCATTCCCACCAAAAAACTCTCTCTGTATCTGGTCTAGGGCAGGTACACAGTCCTAGGGTCAAAGGGCCCCCTAACGATGCACCCATATTGATGGTTGCCGCTCGAGACCACGGCCAGATGGCCTTGATGCCGTTTCCCAGCGCCAGAAGAAAGGAGTTGGACTAGAGAATGCTTCAATGCTAGCTCTTTAGTAAACTAGGTTTAGAAACCATTGCATATATTTTGGAGCTCTTTAAATAATCATCAATCATCAATCTTTCGTTTAAATATTTTTACATAAAAGAATAAAAGGTAGACTACCTATTACGTTGTTTATGATTTTTACCATTTAAGTATTCTGTTGATTGTGTCGTTTGTTTAAGGAACGCAATTCAGTATATTAGATAAATAATTCAGTAGTTTAAGCGGGCGAAGCCGCGAGTGGGTCGCTAGTTTTAATATAAAGCTAAAAATAACAGAGCCGGCTGACGCACACCGAATGCGCCGTGTCCTCGTCAGTAAAAAAATATACACAAGAATAAAAAAATACATTTGTATTTTAAAAGGCTAATTTAAAACATGGGTTCCCATCCTTTTCTTGATCAAGGACCACTTTTATATCATTCTTGGTAGCAGGGACCACTATGCATGTAGGTATAATAAAAATTAACTGTGATAATCAAACAGAAACTTCGCCTCACCATCCCCAGTCATAAAATTAAAATCGTTCGCGGACCATATTTAGGCTTCTACGGACCACTGGTGGTCCGCGGACCACTGGTTGGGAACCAGTGCTTTAAGATAATGATGCCCTGGTGTCATTATATAATTAAAATATATATTTAAAAATGTAAAATTATTAATTTTATATATTGAATATAAAAAACTGTATAGTTCTTTGTATAGCGATGTGGATGTCGTTTTGTGTGAGCGACTTTATTGAGAAAAGCGAAACGCTTTTAATCTTTTTTCGTTTAGTCACCGCAAGCGCTCTCAACTTTTTGACTGACCACTCGATGTACGCTGAATTTACTCTTTGACTGCTGTTTTATTTGTCCTTGCTCCAGGTTTTAAAAGGTTTTAAATATGCATTCTTCTGAATTTTACATATAAATATAATATATAATATATGGATATTTTTTATTTTAATTTATTAAGGCCAGTCGTGGCGCAGCGGCACGAAGTGTGACTGTAAAATCGACTGGTTGTGGGTTCGATCCCCACTCGAGGAGATGAAATATTAACTTAAATTTGTATTTTCAGTTCTTCGCTCTGGTGTCGAGGCTAAGCGCGGCGTTGAGTTCTGCCACTTAACACGCCATGCCTCCAGAATTTGGCAGAAAGTTGGGAACGGAGTGTCATAACACCAGGTTCCCTCTGCCTACCCTGCTGTGTGCGGGACACAGCGTGAAGCTGATTTTTAATTAATTATTATTGCAATACAACATCATGACAAAGTAAATTATGCTAAGTCCTACAAAACTGTTATTTCAATTTGTCTGTAGGATCTGTCGAGTCTCCTATCTAAATAATATTCGACATATCCATTACTTATAAAGTAATTAGAATCAGCTTCACGCTGTATCCCGCACACAGCAGGGTAGGCAGAAGGAACATAGTGTTAAGACACTCTGTTCTCTATTTTCCGTCGAATTTTTCGATGCATTGCGTGTTGAGTGACGGAACTTAACGCCGGGTTTGCGTTATTGCCAACGGGAACAAATGAAAATATGAAGAAATAATAATTCATTCCCTCGAGTGGAGATCGAACTCACAACCATCGCGTTACAGTTACACCTTTGTGCCCCTGCGCCACGACGGCTTCAAGAATCAAAGTCACTCACATCATATTGTATTCTATAAAGAACTTTACGCAACTGATACTCCTGTTATACTTATTTATAAATAAACCTTCAACACTACGCTATATATATTGTGTATATTTTGTCCGTAGAAGCGTACATGGAAATGAGAAATTTTCATTTACACTTTAGAGAGTCGACATTCGAAAATTGAGCTTGCGTCGTTTGCGAAATAGTCAGTGATTGATTTTAGCGTTGTTAAGTACTAGAATACGAGGCTATCTTGGGGCAGTGATAGCGTCTGTAAGCGCAATTATGGGTTGTGGATTCGAATCCCACTTTGTGCGATGAATTAATTTCATTTTCCTGCTATAATACGGCAAAATGCAGCGTTGAGTTTCAGCACTTGACAAGCAATATTTCGGACTTAGACGGAAAGTGGAGAACGGGGTGTTTTGACATTACTCGTCATTAGATATGTAGGTACATCATAGTTAAGTTAAAATTCTATATTTATTTATTAAAAATAAAATTACAGACATTATTTATATAATGTTGAAGCTTAAACTTAGCTATGTTATCATTTAATACTAGAATGAAACCTACAGACGCAGAATAACAGAATTGACATTGCCATTTTAACGTATTATTAGTACAATAAGCAAACAAAAAAAATATATTTTAACAAAAACGATCTTCACATAAGAAACTTCGATAAGATTATTCTATTTTCACGAAGAATAGTAGAAAATACAAAAGTAAATACAGCGTTTACTGTGAACAGTACTACAGTAAAGGCAGTAAGTATGTAAACTTACTCTCATAGAAACACAATAAAAGACCTTCATTCAGCATGTCAAAGTGGATACTTTGTCGGAAAATCCATTAAGCTTGTTTATTCCATTACGTTAGTGACGCGGTGCGAGCAACGTCAAGAAACGCACCGATGCATATGCGATGCATACATCCAAGTTTATATGCATAGAGAAAATATCCATTAAAACTTACTTATTCGGAAAGTAACTCAGTTGGTATTCACTACGTGTTTAATCTTTTAGACGAAGTCTTTACATTTAGTTCATTTTGTATTAAGTAGGTATATATTTTGTTTTTTTTTTAATGGTGGATTTCTTTTTTAGCTAAAATAAAATCAAATAAAACAAAATCAATCACAGTGCGTAGGTAGAGTGAACCTAATGTTGAGAGACTCCGTTCCCCATTTTCCATCGTATTCTGGAGGCATTGCGTGTTGTGTGGCGGAACTTAGCGCCGTTCTTTGCCTCTACTCCAGAAGGAAGAAAAAAATATGAATTTAAATAAAAATATTATATTACAATTCTTATACGTTTTCTTAATAAATATTTTTTTCCGCTGCCTAAGTGTCGAATAACAGTTTAATAATGTTTAAAAACATTACATTTTCTCGAGTGGGGAAGGAACCCACAACCAGACACGTTTACAGTCACACACTTGTGCCGCTGCGCCACGACTGGCCTCACTTTAGCTAAAATAAATTTAACATAACTAGTATAATATAAACCATATACTTGATATAAAGTATTCAGAGAAGTTGTTAACGTTAGACTGAAATATTAAGCTTTTTCCCCGAAGTATAATAAATAAATCTAGGTAAATGTATTAATTTGAAAAATTCATTTTTTTATTCGCTTATATTAAATCCTCCATATTACACACATAGCAGGATAGGCAAAGGGAACCTGGGAATCTAGTCTTAAGACTCTCCATTCTCTTTTGAGACGTTTTCGTTTTCCGTCAATTTATGTATTCGTTGTGTATTGAGCGCTTCGCCTTATTGTTAGTAAAAATGAAAATATTAATTATTTAATTCCCTCGAATAGAAGTCGATTACAAACATAAACAGCCAAAAATACATAGGTACTAGTATAAATTAATATATTTGAAAGTTTCTTACTTAAGCAGTACGAGGCTTAAACCCTACTTCTAGCTTAAATTGTTAAGCAGACCTTTTAGATACAAACTACCTTATATTGCGGTATTCCGAATGAGGCTGGAGCTCGAAAAGTTCATTTCAATGAGCTAAAAGCATTGGCAATTAGATGTTGCTTTTGTTGATAAGAAAAGTGTTATATAAATTATTATATCTTTATGTACATTTATAAGAGGCCAGTCGTGGCGCAAGCCCACAAAGTGTGACTGTAAAATCGACTGGTTGTGGGTTCGACCCTCACTCAAGGAAATGAAATATATATTTCAATGTATATTTCCATTTCTTCACTCTGGTGTCGAAGCAAAACGCGGCGTTGAGTTCTGCCACTCAACACGCAAGGCTCCAGAATTCGGCAGAAAGTGGGGAACGCAGTGTCTTAACACTAGGTTCCCTCTGCTGTGTGCGGGATACAACGTGAAACTGAAAAAAATATATACATATATACGTACAAGTTTATATAAAAGTAGATATGCAAACACTACGTACGTACTATACGAAAAATTAAAATAAATAAACACACAACTAGGAAAAAGCTAATTACTAAATTAAATAGTTGAACATATTTTTTTTAATCAAGGCTAAACTCTCGATTAAGTAAAATTAAAAAAAAAACTGAATCGGTTCAACCGTTTGGGAGCTATGATAACACAGACAGACATACATACGAGTACACAGACATGTCAAATTTATAGCACCACTCTGTTTTCGTCGGAGTTTAAAAACAAAATTCTTGGATAAGCATATTTACTATTGTGTATAAGAAACGAGATAGAAATCGATATACATTATTTAATTACATATACATAATGTAAATTTTGCTTATTGTGCAAAGTTTTTATTTTTTTATTCGTTTTTCTATAACATATTAGAAGACAAGAATGCAATACATAATACGTTTTCATTCATTTCATAATAATATTTATTTAAACGAAATGTGGTTGTAGAAGTATGTGTGTACAGAAGAAGAATTAAAAAAATATGAATGCAGTGGAGATCCGATCTTATCGTAGGATATATGGAGTCAGTGTAGCTGACCGAATCCGCTGTGAAAAGATGAATTGAAGATACTAGCAAGAATGTCACGGTGAGAATGAAGAAGAATGTGCTCAGGTGGCTTGGTGATATCGAGAGAATGAGTGATGAAAGAATGGCAAAAAAGATTTATAAAGGAAGAGTAAGGCAGGCGAAGACCTCGGTTGACCTTCCAGAGCACGGTAACAAGGTCACGTAAAAAGCATGCATAAAAGCATAAAAAGCATGAGGACCCCTCAGGGGGCATCTATGAAGAGGTTGATGATGGTGTTCGTTCCATTTTATCTGGTCACCCCACTAGGGAGAAACCTGAAGCTAAAAAGAACCTTCAAGTATGTTAGTCATGACGTACCTACATAAGAAATATTAATCTTTTATTAGTTTTTTTTTTAGATTTTTCTTACAATTTATGTATAGTTCTTTTAGTAGGTTTTGGAACCACCTATCGGGAGTATTTTGCACTTAAGGACAACTTTGTAAAAAAAAATAACAAAACCTTCTAATGTTCATAACGCTCCATTACGTCGTAAGTAAAAAGACAAATAACTTCTTATTAGCTTTGGCTATTTACTCTCGTCTATTCCTTCCGTCTTCCTCATGTTGGAATAGGCTTTATTAATACGAAAATATAATAACATTACAGGATAGCCCCCGGGCAGCATCCACTGGATCATACTGTATAAACAACGGTCGCTTACAATCATTAATAACACATAATATAAATAGATAATCTTTTTAATTAATATATATGTATAATTAATATTTATGACGCCGTTAAAATATTACAGTTTTGATAAAATTAGTAAATTGAAATTTTTAGGTTAATAAACGTATAACAATCACCGCAAACGAGCGTTAATTTTGATATTACTATAATAAATTCGTTATTTCCAGTATAGCCTAATTTGACTGTAGCAGAGTCAATATTGTCTCAATTTTATGCAATATTGTTTTAATTGTTGTATAAATGGTTTTATAATAAAGCCAGCAGATATGTGGAATATGACGGCTTTATTAGTATATAATTATTTATTTCGAACAAATTTAATAAACCTAAGTATAGAAATTAATTGAGGCCAGTCGTGGCGCAGCGTGGCGAGCACAACTATGTTACTGTAATAGTGACAGGTTGTGAATACGATTCCCACTTGAGGAAATGAAATGGTATCCTGCTCCATGCGAGATACAGTTTGAAACATAAAAAAAAACCAAATTATTATTAAAACCTATATACTAATAACTAATAATTAAAACTTTTTACCTTGAAAAATGAAATGTTTTTCAAGATAAAAAGTTATCGCACCTTATTGTTAGTATTTATGGCGGTACTTATGAACAATTAGTCAGTTTTTGTGCGATTGCTTAACATTTCTAAAATGGATATTTCATGTAACTTAATTTTTTTTATGGAGCTGTTATTAAGCAGTATATTAGGTACGAGTCGTTTAGAGTTTTTGTCCGTTTGTAAAGACCAATCAAAATGGATGTCAAATGACATTTTTGTTTTCGAATCTTTGCAACACAAGACATTTAAAAGCAGATTTAGTAAAGATTAAAAATAAAAATTAAAAAAATATCAGGGTGTCAGAGGGAACTTCAGAGTCGAGCGTAAAGACGCTTCTTTCCTATTAAGACACATCCGTCCCCGTTTTACTGCCGAATTCTGGAGGCATTCCGTGTTGAGTGGTGGAACTCAACGCTACGAACGTTGTTGTAAGTGTAATAAATAAGCTAAACGATAGTAATAGCAGTAAACTAACATATTAAACAAATATCCTTGTTAACTGTTAAGAAAACCCTTGTTAATATCAGAAAATCCAAATAGCCAAGAGCTATCTATATCTATAAAATAATAAAATTATTTACTCTACAGCCTGAGCAGTCGACGCACGATAGATACTATGTAACTTATAGCGTAGTAATAGGTGTCACTGTAATTATAAGTACGTCATTTGATATTGTTTCCATTATCGATTGTATTAAGTGGCGGTAGTGTGCTGCGTCTTTTCCGGTGGATTTCCAATATAAGCACAAACGACACGGCACTCATGTGCCGCGTCTTCGACGCCCCAGAAGCGTCCTTCTGGATCCCGACGATCCAATCACTGCTGCCAACGCCCAATACATTGGGAGGATTCACTCCTCAGTCCCACGTCCCACTCTCCGCCGCCGCAAGAGGCGGCGAGTCCAGTCATATCTAACGGCACGTTCGCGCCTCGGCGCGGCGGAGCCCAACGGACATGATTAGCGTACGCGGGGCATTCCCCCGCGATCGCCAACACTTCACGAGCGTCCATCAAAGCTCGTAATTTTTATCTTCAGGGGCGAGCTACACTCGCCCCTCCCAGCCCGGTGACGCTGTCAAGACCATTCCAGGTCAACAGCAGTAAGTCCATTCGAAAAAAAAAAAGGCACTCATGTTCATTACGTTCTAAGATATTGTCAAGACAACTTGTCATTACAATTCATATTTCAATATTGTGACTACGAGAGTATATGTGTATATAACAAGTGTAAATAAATTTATTGTAAAAGCTGGATTTTGTGTCTGAATTGTTGGTTCGCCTAACAAGTGATTGTTTCTAGATATTATTTATAACTGTTCTGTAGAAACATACAAAAATATGAATCTTCCGTAGCGGCACAGTTATAAATATAATCGACTGGGTGCTTGCTTCCTTCCGGCTACGCTCCGAGAGCGTAGTTTGTTTTACAAGAACATTATCATTATGTGTTGAGAATTAAAGTTCTGAGAATTAAAGTTCTCAAATATCAGCTTCACGCTGTATCCCGCATATCGCAGGGTAGGCAGAGGGAACCTTGTGTTAAGACACTGTGTTCCCCACTTTCCGCCGAATTCTAAAGGCATTGCGCGTTGAGTGGCGGAAATCAATGCCGCACATTGCCTCGACACCAGAGCGAAGAAATAGAAATATAAATTTAGATGAAAATTTCATTTCCTCGAGTGCGAATCGAACCCACATCCAGTCGCGTTTACATTCACACTTTGTACCCGTGCGCCGCGACTGGCCTCAATGAAAATATTAATTTAAATGAATATTTAGTTTACTCGAGTGGGAATCGAACCCACAATCAGTCGCGTTTACACTTGTGCCACTGTGCCTCGACTGGCCTCTGAATTGAAGTTTTCTGCATAGAAAATGCTATTAAAAGCTGCAATCGATTTGAACTTTATCTTCTAAGTTTAGATTACTAACTTACACTATCATTAATCATTCAACGCTCCACCCGTCGTTGTGCAAGAAAGAGAATTTGTTATTTTTATTTTTGTCACTTAGTTTGATAGTGTAAATTACTTTTAAAATCGATCGCTTGATTTATTCAACTTTATTTTCACTTGTCACCTCTCATTGTTGTCTTTCAATTACAAACAAATTTTAGAGTTTAGAAACATTGTCTTCTTTTTTATTTTACTTAGTAACCTAATTTGGTTTAAGCTACAAGGATGCATTTTATATGTAAATTTAAACTAATTATTTGCTTTGTCGAAGAGGCCGTTTACAGACAATAAATTTTAAGAACATTTCAGAAGAACATATATATCTATGCTATAAAATAAAATTTGAAAAAAGGTTCTTTTTTAATGTAATAAAAAGAACGCGTACTACAATTTCTGACAAAGAATAGGCGCATAGTGATAACTCAGAACTACCTAAGGCAGGAGAGGCAGAGGTAACCTGTATAGTACATATGTGTTTATATACCTACAAAGCCGTACGTAATTTTATATGGAACGATCGTAAATTCAGTCGGCAGCGCGCTGGCTTCCTTCCGGCTACGATTTCGAGAGGACGCAAACATTTTGTTTCAGTTGGCCATTATCATTGTGAACATAGAGCGCGAATTTTCCGAAAAACTTTACACAGAATTGGTTATTCATTTATTTTCACGATAATAAATGTTGCTATTAACCAATTACAATAAAATGTCAGCATACTGCCAACACATTTAACTTTTTTTAAAGTCTGTTTTTTTTTTAAATGATCTTAATTTATTGCACAATGTATCGCTTTTACAACACAAAAATTACGGCACTACACCAAATAACAAAGATGTGAACGAAAAAAGAAAGATTGTAAAAGTTGAAATTAGTTCTGAATATAGACTAGTCAGTGTTAGTATATTTGTATTTCTACACTCGGATGACCTTCGAAAACAGAGTATCGATGATACTGGAGATAGTATATATGAAGAGGCCGATGACAGTGGACGAGGAAAAGAGGTATGCAGAGACCGTAGCGTTTAGCGGTCCGTTCTCTCTGGTTACCATGTTAGAGATAAAGCGTGAAGCTTAGTAGGTAAGTAAGTAGAATATTTGTAAAAAAATATTTCTTGTTATAGATTAGATACTATAGATCTAAAGATATCAAAAACATCTGAGCAAATTTATTTTTAATTTCTGATGTTTAAAAATTGTAGGTATTAACATAATTACATTAAATTATAATTTCTATTTAGTTTTAGCCTTCTATTATAAAATAATGGTGCTTACTAACATATACAGATAATACAGAATATTATCTATTTAACTATATAACATAAAATCAGAGAGATACACTATTTGATTCAGTCTAACACAAAAGTATTCAAGCCATCTTAATTAAAGTAATAGCAGCAATTTTCAACTGGCGATGTATGGGTGAGCATAATGATCCCTCGGCGCTGCACTAAGTGTGATTTAAAAATGTTTGTCTTGAATGTAAATGCTTGAAATAAATGTTTGGATCACCTTATTTACAAAGAGTTAGCTAATGGCGTAATTTAAATAACTTGAGAAGGGTAATAATCTAAGACAAGTAGTTTCGATTAGGTAGACTTGAAAATCATTTATTGAGTTCTGGAGGCATTATGTGTTGAGACCAAAGCGAATAAATTAAAATATTTCATTTTCTCAAGTGGGAATCGAACCCACAATCTCGCATTTACCGCCTCTTGTGGATGAGATGTGAGGCACGATTTTGAGATAAGAAAGATTGATACAGGGATACCTAGTGGTTACCCCGGGACGCATGTGTTTGTTCTATGTTGTAAAATTGAATTAAACTAGTTTAAAAGGTTTTGTTTTTTTGACCTAAACAATTTTGAAGTTTTCATTAATATCTATGCTAAATATGATATTTGAATATCATTGTATTGTCTTTCTATTTACAGTAATTATTTACTGCGAGTGCAAACACACGTTGGCATAGTTTGTGAAATATGTATGTTTTTCTTATGAAAATTTAGAATACAATTTGTTTTAAAAACCTCCTAGCGTCCAGGCGCTCTAGTCAATCAAGGTCTATGTACATTGTATCGTACATCCCTTTACATACACATTCCCCCGCACTGCTCTTTTGATACAGTTGCTAGTATTTCTGTATTGCTGTTCTCTTTACGAAGATTTTAACAAACCTTCACTTGAGAATGACAACAGAAACATTGATCGCTTAGAAAATATATGATCTGTATAAATCGATCGAGATATATTCCGTGGGGTAACTCTATCGACGTAATAACGTCGTTATGAGCTACTTTGAGACAAACATATAACTATTTAAAATTTTACCGTTTTTCGAAAGCATCTCTTTCATTCTACAGCTTATACTCTTCTTTTTTATATCTTTCGTACTTTTATTCTTACCTAAGGCTTTATCCTGCCAAGCTATCTTCATTATTTCTACAGCATCTTGCATATGGTAAAGGAATGATCGCTGCTTTCTTCATACAATCTAAAGTAGTAGTAGTAGTAGTAGTAGTTAGTCTTAAAATAAAATGCATATAATATCTCGAGGTGTAACGGAGAAAGCTTGAAGCCTGCTCATTTAAATAAAAAAATATGTCACGATCACTCAAGAATTATTTATTAGCAGTCACTTAAGAATGTATACAAAATCTCGCTTAGTATATTAATACGCAAAACAAAATAGAAAATTGTGAGAACAAATATATGCACTCAATGCATATCTACGCACTCGATCTAAAATAATTTTAATTAAAATATGAAAGTTCTGAAAGAGAAATAAATGAATTCTGAAAGCGTAAAGTCAATCACAGATCGACGTTAGTAGATAATTCAATGATTTTAGACACGATTCCTTTATTTGCATTCATCTCTGTAGTCTAGCAAGAAGTGCACTACATTTTAACGAGTTTTGCTTCAAGAGAGTTCAAGAGCAATTATTATTACAGGCCGGATTTAAGTGAATTCTCACTCATAACTTTTAATTGTTCTTTTCACTGACAACTCACTCGATGAACATTTTAACTGTTTTGTGGTTAATAACCTCTAGTGGAAAGGGAGTTCAAATAACAGTTATCCAGTGTGTTTTGTTGGTGTAGCGACTTAGGAATATATTTATTTCGCATTAATTTCCAAATAAAAAGGTGAAAAATAAAAGGAGTATCCAATTTCATGACCAAATTCAATGAAAACGAAGATTACATTTGTATTTAAAAATAAAATACAGAAATTAAAAAAATTAACAATAAGTCTTTATTTTAATGGGCTAAAAGAATATAATAAACTTTTTCTTTGAAATTTTTATTATGAATTTATAACGTCATTACGGAATTGTACAATATAGCTGAAAGTTTCACATATCAAGGTAGGAAGAGGAAACCAGGGAATCTAGTGTTAAGACACTTCGCTCCCCATTAAGACACTTACGTTAGTCATAAAATAAAATTAAGATCAATCAGATCAAGTTCATTCAATTTCATTTTTTTTACCTACGTAAATCTCGCAACAAGCTGTTATATCATATAAAAAGTATAAAGACGCTTTAAATTCATAGTAAAACTATCCAATTCAAAGTTTATTTTATTCATTCGTTAGGTTTAGAAACTCTACGCTATCTTATGCTTTTATTATTTCCAATATAATTCTTGATGTAAGTATTAGCATTTTAATTAGTAACCTCCATTATAAAACATTTATAAATTATATATTACATATCACTTAGCCACACTTAACGGAAGGTCTTTCATGCTTTTAAATTCGAAGGTTATATCAATAAAGATTGTTTTAATAAAAATTAAATAAATAAATCAGCTTCACACGCTGTATCCCGCACACGGCAGGGTAGGCAGAGGGAACCTAGTGTTAAGACACTCCTTCCCCACTTTCTGCCGAATTCTGGAGGCATTGCGTGTTGAGTGACAGAACTCAACGCCGCGCTTAACCACGACACCAGAGCGAAGAAATGGAAATATAATTTAAGTAAATATTTCATCTCCTCGAGTGGGGATCGAACCCACGACCAGTCGGTTTTTACAGGCACACCTTGTTCCGCTGCGCCACGTCTGGCCTCTATATATTAATTACATTTGAATTTGTAGATTTTTTCCAAATGACAAGGGTGTTTTTAATGGCAGCTATCAAATTGCAATCTCAGCTTTAATACTTAAAAAATTGTCCCCGAAATCTTTGAAAAATAAAAGAAAATGAGTGATTTTATTTTTTTTTATTTATTTGTAAAAGGTTAACCAGCAGTTGTTACAATGATACTTATAATACTAACACATGCAATACAAAAAAAAAAATGTAATTGTACAACTATATAAAGGTAAACACAGCATGCAATTACATATTGTTTTACTAATATCTAAAGTTTAATAAAATAAAATAAGTGCTAATTTACTTGTATGCAGTTTAAGTGTTAGCCGTTAAATGATGAAATTTATTTGAGATTTGTTAAGAAATTATTTTGAAATTTATTTATCGAATCATAAAAGACATCCGTAACCATACTATAGTCATTTAGAAGTTTGC
>JAATLQ010017410.1:27833-79700 GCA_013421005.1 Heliconius erato x Heliconius himera | reverse complement strand
GGTTGTGGGCTCGATCCCCATTCGAGGAGATGAAATATTTATTTAAATTTATATTTTCATTTCTGCGCTCTGGTGTCGAGGTAACGCGCGCCGTTGAGTTCGGTCAACACGCAATACCTCCAGTATTCGGCAGAAAGTGGGGAATGGAGTGTCTTAACACTAGATTCCCTCTGCCGACCGTGCTATATACGGAAAACAGCGTGACGCTAATTTAATTTAATTTTAAATTCATTATTTTATTTTATATTAATATTTAGAATTGTACTACAGATTACTGCCTATTACGACATAAAAGTATTACTTTGCCTTGAGGAGCATCTAGTACCCAACTGGATGGTATTTGTTTATAAAACAAAACAAACAACCTTTCTGCCTATCAGGGTACGCAGAGAGGACCTAGTGTCAAGAAACCTACTGTCAACATGTGGAATTCAATGATGTGCTTTGCCTTACTCGATCGAGAATATGATAATTCTTAATCCATAGAGCTTGAACCTACAACCATTGCGATTACGATCGACGATTCTTAAAATCCGTGAAAAGTAATAGTAGTTTAAGGTGTGCAGGCGTACGTAGGCATACAAATTAGGTTATAATAGTGGCTTATCATACATGGGTCAAGCAAATGGAAGCAGCTGTGTGTGAGCATACTGTGGATCAACCCGGCTATTACATCAGGTTTGATAAACCTAGAATGATCTGCGAGGCTATTAAAATATAAAACCCCCAATTTTAATAAAGAGGACGGCTAGAAACATTCTACCACCAGGGTTCTACTACCCACTCATAAAATGTTTGAAATCTCAAACCCACTATACATACAAAGAGGGCAAGATACAGTCAGCTGATTCTGCAGGAATTCAGGGCAGTACGCGAGGCAATTAGGAAATCGTTGACGGTAGTTTGATATAATAATAATGTCAACTGACAGACGGATATCACCTCAGTCTACCACCGCGTGTGACCACGGACTAATACAAGGTGTTCGAAACGGGTTTCCAAATATATATAATAAATATACGCGATTAAATTACATTTAAAAAGTGTGTAATCATCGTGAAAATCAAAAAACTTATTATCGATTCTGATCAAAATTTTCTGTCATTCTGAAATAGAATATTATTAGGTCTTTATTTAAAATTGACCTGCCCCAGTGTATGTCTGTCTAAAATAAAATTTAAACTGGCCCATTTCCTTGTTGTCGATTGATCGTTACATTATTTTTATACAACCCCTCCAAATACAATTTTGTTAGTAATCAAAAGAAAGTGTTAAAATTAGTATCAAAAGAAAGTGTTAAGACACTCCGTCATGTGATTGTTCATCTTGATTCATACAACATTTTTTCGCGTATGGAAATAATATATTGACGTTATCGAGTTTTTATAAATTACAATAAAGTCTCCATTATCCAAATGGATGATACTTCTGTGGAAGCTTTTTTGTGTTTTATTGAAAAAATAGCAGACGAATTCCCATACACACAAAAATAAAACTTACACAGCCTGTTCGTAAAACTTAACACCAATTGAACACTATCTTTAGAGAACCAACGCAAACTTTGACACAAAACTCCGCCAATGGACAGTCACACAACACAATTTTTGTAAAGGGAAACAAACACACAAAAAAACACAACTTACACTGCTTGCTCGTCCAACTCAATCCCAATCTGTTTAGACACTGTCTTCAGCGATCCCACGGAATTACTTATCACATGCAGCTGTTCGTCTTGGTTCATCAACATTTTGTCTTGTATGGACATTATGTCGCTGTCGTACTCGAAACGGCTCGGGCTGTCAGTTTGGTTCGCCAGTTTCGAGTACTTGGAGTATTTGGGGGTGGCCGTCCACGTGTTGCCGAAGTGCATTGGACTCTCCTCGCCCAGGAGGGGCTCTCGGGCTGTACCGTCATTATCGCGATTCCTGTTTAGGCTCATCTTGCTTTTCATTACCTGTAATAGTTTTATGAAAAAATATTAATATAAAAGAACAAAATTATCCTAAAACAAACAGCTTCACGCTGTATCACGTATTCAGCAGGGTAGGCAGTTTAGCACTATTCCCCATTTTAAGACAAATTCTGGAGGCATTGCTTCTTGAGTGACGAAAATCAACGCTACGCTTTGCCTCGACACCAGAGCGAAGAAATGAAAATATAAATTTGAATAAATATTTCATTTCCTCTAGTGAGGATCGAACCCACAACCAGTCGCGTGTACAGTCACACACTTGTCAAAGTTATCCTAGTTATAGAATAATCAAAAATTACATCAAAATCAAAATATTCTGTATTCAATTAGACCATTATGCAGGAACATGGGCCTATATAGCGTTGTATTTCGCGTCGTTTTCTAACCGATGATGCTGACCTCATCACTAAAGCGAACGACCCAAAATATGTAGGTAGGGCTACACACAACCGCAGCCACACACGCTACACACACCGTCCCCGCCGGTGAAGACGAGGTCCCAGTTTATCTGTATACGCAAGTCGCTGTCCGAGTCTCAAAGGAGACGCCCTTGCGACACTGTGTTCTCATTTGTTGGTGCCTTCCACGGTAGCCAAGCCAAGGTCAGACTTTTTGCTCTGCCTCCCAAAGCCCGGTGACGCTGTAGAGGCCAATATTGCCAACAGCATACTGCTCAATCGAAAAAGGTAAAAAAGGTAAGGTATTTCGCGTCAGTCCTACCACCGCTGCAGACCGTGCCGGTATTATATCAACTGGCTATTGTTTATTTATTACTTTCCCTCTACTAGTGTAATATATTTTGCCGCACTTTGTCTTACCGTTACCAGAGCGAAGAAATGAAAAAAAATCATTGATTCCCCCGAATGGGAATCGAACCCACGATCGTAAAAATACTAGTTATAAATTTTATATCTCACCTTCACTTCTTGTTTGGTAGCTTCAATGAATGTCCGTCGGTCACTTATTTCACGATTGTCGATCTTGAATTTTGATGAATTCTTCTCAACGATGC
This sequence comes from Heliconius erato x Heliconius himera, assembly GCA_013421005.1. NCBI lineage: Eukaryota > Metazoa > Arthropoda > Insecta > Lepidoptera > Nymphalidae > Heliconius > Heliconius erato x Heliconius himera. The sequence goes on along the minus strand of JAATLQ010017410.1, from coordinate 76,716 downwards.
GTAATTTGTATTGGTTAAGGAAATATCTTTAAAATAGATAATTTATTTCATATTATAGCACTGAGGCTTGTGAAATGTCTGATCAGGTTCGATTCCTATTTGTGAGTTGTACCGAGTGTTGATATTAAAGAACATGTCCAATGCTAAAATAATAAGAAATAAAGACGTTTAAATCAATATGTTAGGTATAGTATATATAAAAAATCAGCTTCACGCTTTTTCCGCATATAGCAAATTCCCAGTCAAAGCGCGACGCCAACTCAACACACAATGCCTCGACAATTGGGCGGAAAGCGGAGAACAGATACACGGTTCCCATCAAGACTCTCCCGTCTTAGCACATGTTCCCAGGTTACCTCCGCCTACCCTGCTATATACGGGATATAGCGAAAAGCTAGAAAAAAATATACCTAGTGTTAAGACACTCACTCATCGACCGTTCATCATTTCCCAGCTTTCCCTCTCGGAAAATGAATTTCCTTTTCTCGCTCTAGTATAAAAACGTAATGTCTCGGAAATTAGGACTCTGCGTGGAGAACGGAGTGTCTTAACACTAGGTCCCCACTGCTTACTGCTATAAAGCGGGATATAGCAAGAGGCTATATATATTACGAATATTGTATCAAAGACCTACAAAATATTATTATAAGCTTCAAATGTAGCTGTCAGTTAAATTTTCAAGGTCATATACAGAACTAAGTTAGATGTAATTTGGCACGAGCTACATTTGGAATATATATACATACAAATAAACCACTTGATGTAAAAAAATGAGGGTAGATATATTTCTGTCTGTATTTCAAATGTTCTGTGAAATAGCAAAATTAGTAAAGTGATACATCACTTTTAACATTTCCCACTCATTATGGGAGAGACTATCTAGAACCATATTTCCAAGTAGACCAGTGAAACTATTCAATATATAAAAATTATAAATATAATTATATTTTTTTATATACATATGGAGATGTTCTATTGCGTACGTTTAAAAAGTATCAAAATTTTACGACAACTTTTTATATATATACATTTTATTACACCCAAAACTACAATAATAAATCAAAATTCTCAAAGAAAGAACTACTAAGTATATAAATTAAAGTTTTTGTTAAAATATATCAACAACCAATATGCATTGAGACCTCATAAAAATATACCCTACATATCGATCTCGCATGAAGCTAATCACAGCACGAAGCGCTATGATTGTTCTACAAACCAATCACAAAGTTCATATCCTGAAACTCAACAACAGTCGATCAATCCCCGAAACTATAATTATAGTGAATATCAAAATTCATTTAGAGCCCAATTCAGATGGAACAGCCCCAACTTTCATACAAACATACAGTTCAAAAGATAATATCGAGTAATTGAATAAGACGTTTGCGAAGTTATCTCTTATTGGACGTGTCTATTCATGGCTCGACCTGATCTAATGTAGAAATTGCACTCAATTGCAGTCCTATCCGGTATCTATCCAGTTGAATGTTATATAAAACCTCAATAGAGGAATAGGCAACCGTATTCGAAAATTATTCATTTACACTCAATCAACGGTGAGGTCTACAGGAGGAAGTGGGCCGTTGACACGACCTCTCAATTGTGCCCAGACTATACCTCCTCTAACCTCTCCTTCAGTTGTAAACTGCGTATACACTTTGATGCATTTGTACTATGATTTGGTTAACGTGTTCAGTACTGATGAAAGAATAAACGATGGAAGCGATTGGTTCTAGTTACTAATGGATAGATTTATTTGGAAAAGAAACTTACTTACGATTTTGCTTTATTTTCATCGTTATATTTCTATAGCACGTTAAATTACAGTTCATTAAATGTTAATTTTAGCATACTTCAGCATGATCAGGGTGGTAAGCAATCAATTATAAATGTTATAGTATAGTAGTAGTATTACTACCAGTTTGTTGCGCAGTGGCACAAGGAATGTATGTAACGCAACAGTTTGTAGGTTCGAGTTCCATTCGAGAAAATGAAATATTTAACATTTTCATTTCGGTATCGAGGCAAAGCGTGGCGTTGCGCTGCTCCACTCAATACGCAATACCTCCAGAATTCGGCGGAAAGTGTGAAACGAAGTGGTTCCCTCTAACTACCCTGCTATGTGCGGGATACAGCGTGAAGCTAAAAAAAATGTACTTCCATACGAAACAAATTTACGATTTAAAGGGGAAACAGCTTTATGGAATCATTTCAAATGACAAAGCAATAATCATGATAATGGTCGTAGCATGTTGAGTTTAAAAATTAAATTCAATGTAATAGTTCACTTATGAAATCATATACCTAATCTCTTCATTAATTTGCTCCTTTTCAAAAGGCATAATTTAAATAAACAACGTTTTCCTTGCATTATTGTGAAAATTGTCGATTACACAATTACCTATTCATTACTACTACTAACTACAATATATATTAGTATTATTAACTAACTACTACTTATTAATAGTTGTGTATTATTAAATTATCCACAGTTATGACCAAACATAATTAAGATATTAAGAAAAATGTCTAAAAATGTAAACGTAGCCTAATATATAAAAACAATCAAAATAATCAAAAACAAAATCATATTTGAAAAGGATATTTATAGTATCTTCCAAGTCTTCCAAGTCCCATTCAATGCTGCGCAATGCATTCCTCAGTTCGGTAGATGTCCACTCAACTTCGGGACTATTCGGTACGATTGGTGCTTTAGAAATCTCTTGCCAACGCAAGTATAGGCCCCTTGTCTTGTTTAGGGCTCGAAACACCTCACTGTATAAAACAATATTATTAATAATATAACGTAGTATCTATTATTATTTAGTTTTAGTATTGAAAAGTTTTATTTCGCGCAAGCAATAAGAACTTAAATGTTAACTGTTAAGACATTCAAGTCTGAAACCAATCTTGAGATGCCGGCACGAGGTGTGACTGTACAACCGACTGGTTGTGGGTCCGATCCCCACTCGAATAAACGAAATATTTACTAAAAATTTATAGTTCCATTCTTTCGCTCTGGTGTCCAGGCAAAGCACGGCGTTGAGTTCTGCCACTCAGTGTCTTATCACTAGGTTACCTCTGCCTACCCTGCTGTGTGCGGGATACAGCGTGAAGCTGATTGATTTGATTTATGATTTTTCACTTACATATCTATGAATAAAAACGGCATCTCATAATCGATCTCACACTTAAGAGCGGTTTATAAATACATGCCTACACGAATATATTTTTGTTATCAGACCATAATCTTCCAATCAAATTTCATTAACAAATCTCAATTTAAAAACGACATACATATGTATGTATGTATATATACAAAGTTTCGCATAGATTTGTTTATACGAGTTGAAAGCATTGCAGCTGCATGTTGTTGACTTAGGCGTGAATAGAAAAAGACTCTTTTTATTGGAGGAAATGGATTGATTTTTTTTTTGTTTTATGTGTTTTCAAAGCACGAATTTGAATCTAGGCTTTCTGAATGATTGGTATTGACTAGATACATTTGATTTTAAAAATAGACTTTCATAGAAACAGTTTCATAGAAAAAAGAAAGGTAGAAAATATTTTAATCTACTGAACTGTACAGTATGGTTGACGAGTTGTGGCCACATTAGTAGTTCGTTTTCTGAACACTGTGCATGCGAGAAAAATAATTAAAATAAGAAAAAATTGTCAAGTCAAGTCTACACATGTACCTACAGTTAACTCCAAGGTGACCATAACTAATCAACCATACTGTATATATTTTTTTAGTACAATCTATGAGTAATGAGGTCGGTCGTGGTGTAGAGGCATAAAGTGTGACTGTAAAATTGACTGGTTGTGGGTTCGATTCCCACTCAAGGAGATGAAATATATATAGGAAGGAATTAGGAATGGAAATATATATTACTTAAAATTTATATTTCCATTCCTAATTCCTAGTGACCTAAATAAGTAAATAAAATAAATAAAGATAAATCTTTAGAACATATTTTATTTCTAGAGTTCAAAAAACACAAACTTTTAAAATAATTTATTTAGGTATACATATATTTTCTGTAGGCCAATATTTTTTTTAATTAATGTTAAATAAATTACATTTCATATTTTTATAATATTGGTACATAAAGGTGAATAATTTTTCAAAAAATTTATTTTTTTAACATATTACCTTCCATGTATTAAATTATTAAATAAAAAACTTATAATAAGAAAATATTTTTAATTTAGAAATTTAAATTAAAAGTAAATTGTGTGACAACTTTACAAATTACAGTGCAAAGTAAATAAATTTTTCATATTTTATATACATAAGTATTCGCAATGCTTTAAATAGCAACCATGTTTTTAATGTTAGCTCTAATGTAGATAAACTATAAATTATATGCTATGCAAGCCTGAATTACATGATTATTTATTAAAAAAAAATAAATAAATTATAATATAAAGTTATTAGAATTTTATTTGCTTTTGATTATGGAAAAAAAAGAATAAATGCCTCATTGCAGGCATTAACAGTGGTTTTTCCTAAGTAAATTATGATCATGTGGGTTAAAAGTTGCTGGTTATAATATATAGCTCCACAATATATATTTTTTTCTAGTGAATACCCCATATAAACTGTTCAGCTGTTATGGAAAATAGCCCAGACAAAGAGAAAGACCAACAGACAGAGAAAAATATTAAAATAGGTTATTTGTGTTTTAGTATTGTGTATTTATTTACATGCACTTGAAATAGCACTGTTATTTCAAAATCACAGACGTATGTCATATAAATTATATTATACTTTTTATTAATTTATATGACTAGGATGTACAAATCAAAGAAAATAAATAGAATTCTAAAGAATATAAAAAAAATATTATAAAAGACTAGCAACTGACAATATTTAAAATATGTATAGATGTTATAAAAACTATGGCATTTACATTCAAATCTATAAAAACAGCATAGAAAATAAGTTGGATGGTAAATTTAAGTTTCTGGACTTGATTCTGACCGAGGAAAATTAAATATGTTCATCTCCTTGCTCTGGTAACAAGACAATAAGTGCAGCATTGTGTTTCGCATCTCAACACAATATTTCAAAAATCGGGCAATGTGTGGGAAACAGGGTATCTTAACACTAGATTTCCCTGTTCCTACACTACTATAAGCATAATACAGAATGAAGTTAAAAATATATAAAAAAGGCAACTTCATTTCTAAATGTTGACTATTTGTATATATGTACATTAAGTATCGATCTTTCATATAACATGGTAATAGACTTCCTTCTAGTACCTGTAGTGTTTATATACATATATCCATACTAATGTATAGAAGAATATGTTTAACTAAAATAATTATTGATACTAAGATTTAGTAAATAAACAAAAAAAATCCTCATATACTCCCTCATGTTTACTCAATGGTGTCATTGAATTCAAAATGCAATCAATCTAACCACACCTATAATAACTAAACTCAATATATGGTCCCACATAAACGAAACACAAATACTAATATACAATCTGGTTACAAACAGCAATTATACAATGTGTGACAAGGGCTTTGCTTACTCTAAAAATAAAAATACTTCGCCAAAGCTCAACAATACAAGAACATAAGCCACTTACTCTTTGACGACGTAAAATGGATCTTCTAACGTCATGTCAAACAACAGTTTATTAGCGCAAGCCGATTCATGTGATGGTGACTAACGAACAATTATAATTAAGCAATGATTACATTTATTAGCACGGATCATACAAAAACTGGCTGCCTATCCCACAAAATATCGACAGCCTAATACCTACCGCGGTTACTTCGTTCGATGTATCTATTCGCCGTCCTTTACTCTCCTATACGAGGGAGGTGAGCTGCAGCTGCGTAATGGCTGTGTTTTCAGTGCGCAATCGCCGAAACGGTCCTCGTCCACGAGACGTAGATAGGGCGCGCGGCGATTTCACACCCTCTGACGATCATATTAAATGCTACGATATTATTTTAAATAAATCCTCTTTACACCCCAAAAATGTACGTAAACATCACCTCATACCATTATGGGGAAATGTCAAGTTTGCTGACATTTAAATTGTTTGACATCTTAGTTCTTTTACGTTCGGAAGTAAAATGTGAATTAATTAAACGGTAAAGATATAATACTAAACATTATAATAAATATAAATCATTATTGTCTTATAAATAATATCAAAGATAAGTAAAATATATAAAATAAAATAAATTAATAACTTAAATTTTAAATACAATAAACATTTTTATTAAGCAATTAAGATGTTAATAAGAATTCAACTGAATTTATATAGGAATAATCAGATCGAATTTATCCTTTTTTATATAAATAAACCATATGCATACTAATATTATAAAATATCTAAAAACAATAACGTTTGTTTATTTACCCTATTCACCACTGCGAAATATAGTATATATACCTACTGTACGTCTTTGCAGCCATTATAGCTTTCTACTAATAGATAATAATGATATTATATATATGACCAAAAAACTAAATATTTTATTGTCCATGTTTGGAACAAAACATTGCATTCATAAATAATAAAAATATTGTACCTATTGTGGTATCGAAAAAACAGGTTGACAACAACCATTTTGGTCTCATTTGACGCATTATTAAATAATTAAATGTGTAAGAGCAAAACTTACATATATATAAAATACATGTAGTTGCATTGAAAATTGTCTGCCGGCAGTTAGCTATCATTATGTTTTCATTCTGTCATCGATTAGTTGCTGAACATACTCGAATATTCATATGTATTGAAAAGCGTCTGGGATGGTACTTGTTAATGGACGCTAAACCTGAGTTACTAGTTTGATGTTTCCCAAAAGTGTGGGAATATTTTACTTTAAAATATTCCTCATAACATGTATTAAATTACAACAAATTAATAATAATAAATAAAATTATATAGACCTATAAGCCTAGTTTAAGCAATAAAATATATAAAAAATGCATAAATAACAATAAATAAATAAAAATAACAAATTATATTTGTAATTTTTATATAAGTATTGTAAGTAAACAACAATTTTAGAGCAACATTGGTTTGATATTTACAATTGAAAAACTAATAAGAATATTTAATAAATATATTAAAAAAGATCGCAACAGGTAAATACTAAGCTTAAGTTCAACTAAGTGCAAAGTACAGAGATTTAAATAAAACACTATGCACTTTCTAATAGAAATATGATTTTGATTTTATCATCCCGTATAATTAAATAAGTTTCATCAATATTAGAATATTCTTTTTATTGTACAAAGGAATTATTATCTCCAACTTCAAATCTAGAATCATCGAGTACAATCGATGCACATACCAATTCCACTCACGCACACGTTACATCGCGCCACCTAATATAGTTTCTTTTTTAATAATTAATATTAATAAGAACGAAACCATATTTAGTGTAATGTTGAAACAATATAGGCAGGTAACATACAATAACATTTTTTATGGCTTGTTTAATAAAAAAAATACACATTAATAAATAAGATTCAAAACTAACTCCACAAATAAAATTATAACAATTTAATTAACGTAAGGAAACGCGTATTACGCGGTGGCATCCCTCGCTAGCTAATCGTATAAATACATACCGTACATAATTACATAGTATGTATATGTATAGTCTGTGTGCAACACTTTATAATCTGTGTATCATCTTCTGTTCACTTCATTCTTCACGGCCCGTCTCCTGCATGGAGTAGGAGTGCTATTTCATTTTAATTTTATTTATGTTTTAGTATCTTTTTTATACATCATGAATTCCGTTTTAAATCCTGAAGCACCTGAGTTTTATCCGCATCTAACGTCAATGACACAGGTATGTTTTTGAGTGTCAGGGTTCAATATCCTCATTGACAACATTTAGCATGTGTTTTCATACTAATACTTGTTTCTCTGCCTCAATAATAACTTGATTGTGTATAAATAGGTCAAATACAATTGAACCAATCAATTATAAATTATAAAGCGTTAGTTATTTGTATATATAATGTTAGATATCAACTACGTTTTGGTGCTAAGTGTCTAGATAGCACAATTTTGTTTCATGGACAAAGAAAACATTTTAATCCAAGGTAGACTATACGTCACCGAGACGCGGATAAATATTATTGAGGCAAAGAATCTTAAACTTGTGATATATTTCCTTGACAATTTTTATTGTATATGACACAATGCAGTTATCTCAACGAAATATACTTCTCCATCAAAAGGAGGTATGGGACAGTTGCCATACCATTTTGATGTTCATTATATTTCAAATATTGTATGAAAAAATTGCACTTCATTTATATTTTAAAGGAAAAGTTGTACAGTATGAATCTACAAAGAGGTTGTCAAACGAATTCACAAGTAAGTATCTTCAAATCTGAGACACTGACACGTAACTTATATCACACACACTATTATTACTATTTATACATTAAAAAAGTAAAAATAGAAGTGATTTTAACACTAGGTTATCTCTACACATTATACTAGAGTTAAACTAAGTACAGGCTAATACAATAATTTTGAAATTAGGTCACATGTCATTGATAATAAACATTATATTATATCACTATTCATTTAAATGATCATAAATTATAATTTAAATGTTATTGTAACTGGATTTGTTATACTATTAAATTAAACAGGTTAGTATCAAACTTAGTTATATTCACTCAAGGCCATTTCATTACTATATTTACTAAAATCACTATATAACAGGGATGATATGGAGCTCCATAAACATAACCTAAACTATCAGGAATCATAAGAAAACAAAAATGTGTAACCATATGTAATATACATTTTTTTTATATTTTCAGTTATGGTAGGTTAAATAAGACTAGACATGTCAAGAATCTGCCCTTGTGCTTAGTAAATAAACAACAAATATCATTAACAATGAAGATGATAATGCAAGAAAATTATATATCAAGAATAACTCAATAGTAGATTCTTCAATTAAATTTCAAAAAAATCTATTCGGTATTTGACACCAAAATTATCCAAAACTGACAGATATTCTGAAATACTTATAGTATTCTACTTGTATAGATATGAAATATTATGTCCATAGCATCCCTGAAACATCATCTCATTATATTAATATTGTCATATAAATAATATTAATTATTTCTTTTATAATATAACATGTAAAATTTTCTCTTTGAAACAAAATCATCATGTGTTCCAGGATGGCTATACAACCGTTAAAAAAACAATTAAATCATCAAATCAATTTCCTGTTGGCACATCATTTAACATATTCAAGACTTTTACCGATTTCAACGTAGTGACATGCAAGCTAAGCAAAAATGTTCTTATACAAACAAACGATATTATTATAACAGAACTGCCTTCCGTGAAATTGAAGCTGTGAGTACATTTTTATATATTTATATTTTTAGATATTATGTGTGTGTGTGTGTTTTTTTTGTTCCATTCTCATTGGGTTATTGTTTGTTTCGTTATCAAGACATAAAGCAGTGATGAGTTCTGACCAAGCAAGATTACACATATAATGTGTATGTAAGCTGACTGTACACATTTAATTTGCCCATAATGTCAGCGAAGTCTAAGCTGAGGTTTGCATTTGTGTGGGTGTAACATCCGTCCTACACCTCTTAAACTGATAGCGACATTGCATATTTAAATCTTAATGTTTCATTTTTGTGTTTGGTATATTAAAAATAAAAGATAAAGTTGGCACTCTGTAAGTATAGAAAAATGTATGTGATCATGCAGTAAAAAATTAATAACAAATAATGGATTATGGATGGAAAGATGTATTTCATAAAAAGATACAACATAAAAGATGAGGGTGAAAATTATGAGGATGCAGTGTCCGGCTTAGAAGAAAGGAAATAATTTATTATTTTTTTATGTTGTTTCCTGCACGGGGCAGAGTAGAGGTAGAGGGAACCTGAGAAACCTGTGCTAAGACACTGTTCCCTATTTTCCGCCGAAAGATGTTGAGTGGCGAAACGCCGCGCATTGCCTCGTTACCAGAGTGAAGAAATGAAAATATTAAATATTTCATTTTCTCCAGTGGGAATCAATCCCATTAGCTTATGCCCCTGCGCTACTGCCACTGGCCTTACTAATATATACTTAATACTAATATATAATGAATGTAATATGTAATTTATTATGTTTGAATTTATGGATCTAAATCTAAATAATATTAAACTTTATTTTTAAAAGTTACTCACACAAATACAAAGCTCAGCGTAAGCCTCGCGAACTGTATGTATTGAGTCACTACTAGTTATAGTATATATATGTGCTTGCGAAGGAAGAATCTTTGTATTGCTAGTGATGTAACTTATAGAGGCGGTGCAGGTAATATATATTTTTTTGGAGTAGGAGTACTCTAGGTCTATGACTCTAGACCTAGAGTAATATAAGAGTAAAAATTGTGTTAATATTATCAGCTTCACGCTATATTCCGCATACAGCAGTTCCCCAGTTACCGCTGGATTTCGAAGGCATTGCGTGTTGTTTGGCGGAACTCAACGCCGCGCTTTGCCTCGACACCAGAGCGAAGAAATAAAAATAAAAATGTAAATTAATACTTCATTTACTCGAGTGGTTATCAAACCCATAACCAATCGCGTTTACTGTCACATTCTTGTGCCCCTGCGCCACGATTGAAAAATAAAAAGATTTTTTAGATTTTTGTATAAGTTGCGTAATATTATTTATTAAAATAATATACAATTTTTGATGGATGTATAATAAATATATGATAAATGTTTATATGAAACCATTTTCTATATAGAATAATTAACTGCTATTAATATTTGTTTGACTGGGAATCAAAATCACAATCATCTAGTATAAAAAAATTCAAACAATTAGACATTATCATGATATGACAGCTATTATGTAGTATTGGATGTATGTATGTGGCATCTAATAGCCAAAACAAAAAAAAAATAATTTAAGTACATACTCTGTTATAGAGTCTGAGTAAATGCTTTATATAATATCTATTTTTAATAACTGCTAAAGCGACATATAAAATGCAGAACAAAGCGACTTTTTAATACATTTCCGTTGTAATAAAGTTTTTTTTTAATATTTTTAAGATTTTGTGGGAGGATTGTAAACCAATGGTTTTGTGGGTTTGATTTCCAATCGGGAGGATTCATTATTTTTACTCAGTTTAGTAACAAGACAAAACGCGGCGATTTACCGATAATAAACATATGTATAAATTTATAAAATAAATAGAAAAATAATGTGAAAATAAGTTGTAACAAGTTAATTTCGACGTAGCTCGAATGGTCTGATATTTTAGCGAAATAGCGCTTTAATACTCAACAAAAGCAGAGGGTTCAAATCCCGATTAGTAATTTGTTTTTTTTTTATTTTTTCAACACTAATATAATAATTTTCCACCACCAGACAAGACGACGAGTACAACATGGACAAAATAATGGACGTCAACGACCACTGGCTGGACAGGGTCAATATTAACATTGATAGCGTTATCAAGCCGGAACCCTCGGAACAGACGGTGTGGACCAATCAGCCTGTTATTACTAAGATTAAGGTAATATAATACTGTTTTTTAATTTTTTTTGCCTTATTTTAGGCTGTATCTCACGTACAGGTGGGGAGGCCGAAGGAAACTAGTGATAGCGTACGACGTGTCTATCGTGGCGCAGTGCCACAGTTCCGCAACCCCACAACCGTGGGTGACAAAGTATCCTAACACTTGTTCCCACTGACCTGCTATTTGCGGGATACAGCGTGAAGTTTAAAAAAAAACTTATTAAACGAAAGTATTCCCAAACCTATCACTAATGTATACAACCGCACTCCATATATAAACGTATTCAATTGATCTTAATTGTAATAGTAACTTGGGATCAATCAGATAAGTGCGGGTTCAAAGACATTGGTGTCAAGTAGTACGTGAATATTAATTAACCTGAAACATATTTAAACATTTTTAAAGTGTTATTCCACACTTAGGAAAGAAAAATACTTATTAAGAAAACGTATAAAAATTTGAACGCAGCGGGACTCGAACCCGCGCCTCCTGGTCGGTTTCCAAGAGGCGCGGGTTCGAGTCCCGCTGCGTTCAAATTTTTATACGTTTTCTTAATAAGTATTTAACCTGAAACATGTTTATATAGTAAATAAAAAAGAAGCTTCACGCTTTTTCACGTATAACGGGATAGGCGGAGGGATCATACTGTTGAAATAATCAGTTGCCAACGCACCGCCACATTTTCAAGACATTGTATGGTGTTGAGCTCTTGAGTGGTGGAACTCAAGGGCGCGCTTTGTCTTGTTACCAAATCGGGGAAATAAAAATAATTTAAATATAATCTAAAAATAATTAAAAAATAATTACCCCGTGTGTGGATCGAACCTACTACCATCGCGTTTATAGTCAAGTGCTCTCTGTCCCACTTATCTTCTCTGTGAATAATGTTCTATATATTCCTTATATATAAATTAATAATTATAATTCAGATTTTGCATGTTGGTAGATTCACTAAAATTATTCTTAATTTTTTTTATCTTCTTCACAAATCGATTGTAAGGTACTAAGGTAAAGATTTTTGCAAAAAAACTATTAAAAATTTTAAAATATTGACTCAAACCTACGTCTTTTTGTATATTTTCTAAAATATAGCGTAGATAAAAAAAAGGAAAATTTATTTTCTGACATCCATATCCGTATGAAGATCCGTTACATTCCTGGTCTAAAATCCATTCAATCTGAAATATAACATATGCAAGTATATATGTATGTATCTAAGTAGTTACATATAATGGATCACAAGCTAACTGTATAATTTCCTTACAATGGCCGTCAATTTAGAAACGTATATGCCTTTGTCGAATACTGAACTGGACTGGAGTTAGCCTATTTATAGTGTTGTGGATGCAACGTGACTTGATGAATTAAGCCTTTTGGGTCTTAGTGTCTAAACACTACGTTCTTTCATGTAATATGTGCTAGTTGAAACAGTATGTTTAAGAGATAAAGGTTAATTGATTTACGTAAGGACTGACAAACTGACGTGACTAAATATGGTTTCGTTTCTTTGCCATTCGGCTACGTAACCCTAGTCTTTTCGATATAAACTTGTAGAATATTAATCTTGATATTTTTAGAACTTTTTTACTTGTAGAATATTATTATTTTTGTTTAATATTGTAAATAATGTCGATTGTAATTACATATTGTAAAACATAGCCATAGAAAGAGGGAACCTAGTGTGTTACACTCAACCTTCACTTTGTTCACCAGAGCGAGACTGTGAAAATATACTTTAGATACAATCAATCACCCTAGTGTGGATCGAATACACAACCGCGGTTAAACAGAGACACAGCGCCACGACGACCTTTTTCAAATAAAATAAATCAGCTTCACGCTGTATCCCGCACACAGCAGGGTAGACAGAAGTAATTCAGTGTTAAAACACTCCGTTTCCCACTTTCCGCCGAATTCTGGAGGTATAGCACAGACGTGCCTTGCCTTGACACTAGAGCGAAGAAATGTAAATATACATTTTAAATAAATATTTAATTTCCCCGAGTGGGAATCGAACCCACAACTAGTCGGGTTTACAGTCACCCTCTGTGCCCCTGCGCCAAGACAGGCCCAGGCAAAGTATGGCCTTTTACAAAATATACTTTTAAATTATTTTATATTAACAAAAGATAATTTTATTAGTTCTTCCAAGTATGCGAATATCATTTTAATGCATTAAAAATGTACGGTCATGACGAAATGTAAAAAAAATAGACACAACAGAAATAAGTATCGATAGTCACGTGCTACCAATTTAAATGCAGATAAGTCACATCTAAAGGAGAAATATATATCTGTGTATTGTTAATAGAGGGGAAAAATTAAAATAGTTTATTTGCACTAGTAGGAATCAAACCTAAAGTCGTCGCGTTTACATTTGGAAGCTGCGTTACAACAGTCTCATATTTTGTTGGTGAATATGTATATAATATTAAAAAAATATATTTTTTGTCTTAAAATATTGGGTTCTGAGCTGGTGAATATGCTATCTAAAAATATGCGGAAAGTATAGACATGTAAATATGTATGTAAAGTAATACCGATCGTCTCGTAGACGTTGCGGTAAAGAGCGTATCTTCATTTCGTACTTTGTCTAATCAAATCGAAAACCATTACATATTTCGAACATTCTCCCGAATTAAATCGAACCTATACCCATATTATATTGAAACTTTGCACATCTATTAAATTATTTGAACCTTGGATATTATTCGATGACGAATCTTAACACCGCACTGTGTCTAGCCTAATCGCGAATAAATCCCGAATATGTTTTTCTTTTCAAAGCATTCTTACGAATAAAATCGTACAAAAATATCTAAAACAAATTTGTAACATCTCTTGAATGATTCTTAACGCCGCGCTATGTGAATTGAAACTATACGATGAACTACTAAGGTTAGTAGTAAATATATCACGTTTGATACATATGTATATTAAATTATTTGAATCTTGTACATAAGTCAATAGCAGATCTTAACGCCGCATTCTATATTACCTAATCGAAATTCCTAATTCATTTCAAAAGATGTCTCTAATAAATTGGAACCTAAACTAATTGTTTGTATTTCAGTACTTTCTACTGAACAACACCGGTTTTGTATATCAATTGTATGATTTTCATATTATTCTTGCACATTATTTCATTTAGTCCCTCTCGCAACGTCACTGCGCCAGTCAATCACAATCTGTTCGGTGTTATTTTTGTACCGTACACGATGTATGTGCGTATGTGCGATTTCTCTAAAGAACTCGAGTAAATTAATTGAATTTTATACTGAATTTTGAGCAATTTTGGGTAATTCTTATTACTTTAGACTCTTAAAGTAAATAGTTTCTTCGGAACTTAAATAAAGAAATGGTCGAAGAACTCGACGTTCAGCTCGAATATAGCTAAATATAAAATTATATAAATATTTAAAATTTAGACTAACAGTCGCGGATTCGATTTCAGGTTGGATCGACCATGTTCATCGGCGCCAAGAACATACCACGGCCGCAGCTCAATTTCAAAGACACGATCGACAACACGGAGAACCTGTGGGTGCCCAGGATATCGGATAAACCTAACAACATAAAGCCACTCGCTTTGAATATTATTTACAATGACGAAGGGGAGGCTGTTGGGTGAGTGGTCTCTTGTTAAGTTATTTAGAAAAAGTATTTTTAATATAGTTGGATTTGAACCCGCGCCTCTTGGAAACGTCAGTCGTGAAAAAGATTGCGAGCGTGTATAAGAATTGCGAGATAGCTTGACGAGAACGTATATCTTAGGCATCAGAGCGCGTGGACGGTTTCTAAGAGGCGCGGGTTCAAATCCTGCAATGAAATAATTTATAAAAAAATTTTTATACAGGTATTATTTGGGGCCGACGTGGCGTAGTGTTACAAGCAAGTGTGTGTGCATTGTGGATTCGATTCTCACTCAGACAATGAATTATTTAATATTTTTATTTTCTCAGTCTGGTAACAAACCAAATCTCGGCGTAGAGTTCCGCTACTCATCACGCAATGTCTCGAGAATTCGGTGGTGCGTGAAAAACGGAGTATCTTAACACTAGGTTCCCTCTGCTCACCCTGCTAGATGAGGAATACAAAAAGTGAATCTAAAAATATATATAAGTATTTTTCTTCACACAGCTACGAGCACCCATACAAAGTAGAGCTGGACCTCTACGAACCTCCCCAGCACTTCATAGAGCCTGACCCTCACCCCCCGACGTTTCCCCCGACCCTGGAGGAAACCAAGCTAACCTTCATAGAGACAGAGGAACAGGTGGACGAGCTGGTTCTCCACTTGGAAACAGTTGAGGAATTGGCTGTGGATGTGGAGCATCACTCGTATAGGACTTATCAGGGTATGTTATTTTCGTATTTTTTGCAATTCGCAAATATCGACAGCATAAAAAAATTAAATTCGTTACCATCACAACTGTTGTGTGATTGTGAACGAAGTGGCTGCGGGTTCGATTCCTATTTGAGGGAAATGTTTGTATTAAGGGATAACTTGACCTGAAAACTGACTGCTCAATATTATTATTTACATTTTAGAACTTATGATAATTTATTTAATAGTTTTTTTTAAGTAGTTCTGAATTTTGTATTATTAAATAAGGAGTTTGTTTATCTATTTATTCTTCATATACACAACATCGAAGCCCTGCTATATGCGGGATACAGCGTGAAGTTGATTTTTTTTATTATTTTTGAGTTTTTTCCCCAGGTATAACCTGCTTAATACAAATATCGACGATCGAAGGCGACTTCATAATCGACGCGCTCGCCGTACGGGAGCATATACACAAGCTGAACATGTCCTTCACCGATCCTAAGAAATTGAAAGTGAGTTGTGAGAGATCATTTTCGATTTTTTAGCTTAATTAGTCAGAATCTGTATATTTTTTACAACGTGTAACACAATTGTATATATTTGTTTCAATTGAAATATTGTTACATAAACATCATTATTGTCAACAGTTAATTATAAAATGAATATCGTACGAATTGTAAATGCAACAATTGTGGGTTCGATCCCCACTCAAGGTAAAGATTTAATTATCCTGATCTGATTACGAAACAAAGCGCGGCGTTAAGTTCCGCATACAATGTCTCGTTGCGTGTGAAACGTGTCTACTGTAATATGTAGCATGTAATGCGTGATTCCCAATTTACCAACATTTCTCCCTATTTTCACCTACTCATTTTTATCTATTTCTGCATATTTCCAGATATTCCACGGTGCAGAATCGGACGTGCTTTGGTTGCAACGCGACTTTGGTGTGTACGTAGTGGAAATGTTCGACACCCACCAAGCGGCACGAGCATTGAACCTACCAGGGCTGTCATTGAAGAGCCTGCTACTGAGATATTGTGGTGTTAACGCTGATAAGAGGTGAGAAATGACCCATTTCTTTTTTTGTTGTTACTGTTGTTCACTACTTTCTGTCCACTTTGGATATATTGTGTGTTGACTTGTTATGTGGCTGAACTCAACGCCGCGCTTTATCTAAAAAAGTAAAGGAATGAAAATAATTCGATCGAATATTAAACTCACAACCATCGCGTTTACATTCACACGCTTGTTTCACTGCACCACGTCTGCTCCAACTGTTTATATGTATTTATATAAAAATATATAGAAAGAAGTCTATCAGCTTAAAAAAAATATGTTGATTAATTGTGTAATAACTTGCCCAACCCAAAAGTAACTGTAAATAACCATAAAAGTCTATAAATGGCTATAAATAACTAAAAAAATTCCTTATATTTCAGATATCAGCTAGCCGACTGGCGCATAAGACCGCTACCAGACGAGCTGATGCAGTACGCGCGTATGGACACCCATTATTTATTATATATATGGCGTCGTATGAAAGGTGAATTGTTGGATATGGGCGAACATATATTGATGTCGGTCTTCGATCAGAGCCGCCATATTTGTGGCACGGTGGGTGTATTTATTTTTTATCTTGTTTTTTTTTTGTGTAGTAGCAAACACACGACTGTTCCATAGATTTTATTGCAGTACTGTTTACACGTTTAGACTGTAACTTACAGTACACTCCTCCACTCTTAATTAACAATATAATCTTATATCTAATTTGCTTAAACTAATTTTTAATTATTATCTACACTTTGTACTGAGGCACTTTATTAAGCCTACATTGGCGTATGGGTTGGGGTTGCATAGCCTACATTGGTATTGGGGGACATTACCCTTTGATGATGACGAAATCAGAGTATCAAAAGCCCCAGATTGCTGTTTGTCATTGTAAAATTTTTAAATTCACTAGACACAAACTGTGTGCCGGTATTAGTGGCTATTTGACGCGGAAAGCTCCACCTGCTAAATAATTTGCTCAGTCTATTGATCAAAGTAAAAGCTGTCATACTCGCAACCCCAAAAACTTTGATCCATTTAGACATTGCATCAACCACAACAAGATAAGTCCTACCTAAAATCGGGCCCATGTAATCTAAATGAAGCCGGGACCACGGCCACATTAGCGGAGCACACCGCACGCTCCCGGCACATCCGCTCGACAGCCTCGTCCACCCCGGGCCACCATACATAACTCCGAGCAAGCGCCTTTGACTTAACAATTCCCATATGTGGCTCATGAATTAATAACAACACTCTGTCCCTACATTTCTCAGGTACTTCATACAACTCATATTTTTTATTAAAAGTGGTTTTTAATTAGTTATTTCACATTGTGTAGGCCAGCCATCGCGAACAAAACTCAATATTTTAGACAATAGCGGGTCTCGTGAGGTAAAACGTTTAACTTTGGTTCAATCCAATAACATAGCTGATTATCTTTCGTCGGAACCGGTAACCGTGACAACCCGTCTGCACCATTTTGATCAGTACGCACGTACTCAATATTGTAAAAGTAATTCGACAAAATTATTGTCTATCTCGTCATCCTGCTAGCCACCATTGTAGGGATACCTTTGTCTGGACCAAAAATGGACTGGAATTTTCATATAAATATTGGTGAAATGTAATAACACAGAATATTATAGCTAAAGCTTCCCTATGAATTTGTGAATAATTTTGCTCCGCGTCGGTTAGCGGGGAGGCCCAGTCGGAAGCGTCCACCGGCGCGATGACCCCGTCCTTCAACATCTTGTCCAGCTCCTCATCGATGCGCTCGCGCAACGCGTAGGGCACCGGACGCGCGCGCTGGAACACCGGCGTCGGTTGGGTCGATTCGCGGGTTGCGATTCGAACCCCTGTACCGCGTCGATGACTGCCACGCGGCATGCGCACCCGGCGGCCGGCCGCCGCCGCCAGCGCCCGCGCCTGCGCTGCCCCCGCTCCGCGACATTACATGCAATGCCTGCGCGTCTCCGCCGCCGCTCACGGTTGTTTTGGCTTCCACTGCAGCCGAGTCCCTCTCCGCAGCCTCCAAAGACAACGCTAATTTTACTGCCTCTGAGTATGTTATATCCTTTTCCGCAAATAACTATTGGCGTATAATACCACTACTGAGTCCACAAATATATTGGTCTCTAAGATTATCGTCGAAAGAAGCTTCGACATTACAATGCCGTGATAATCTTTTCAATTCTGCCACATACGTTGCCACATTCTCATTATTAACTTGTCTCCTTTGACGAAACCGGTATCTCTCAGCAAGCGCAGATGGCGTCGGTTGCAAATGATTACGTAACAATCCTACTGCTACTGCATAGGTTAAATATTTTGGCTTCCGAGGGCTCGCTAAGTTAACAAGTAGTTTGTATATCCCCAACCACAGCAATCAGTGTAGGTAATTTTAATTCATACTTTATCTCATTTACCAGAAAGTACATATCCAATCGGTCGACCGATCCGAGGGCCACGTGCCATTCCCGACTTCAAACTTCCCTATTTTTCCCACAGACGTCTTCCCAATATATTTATTGATACAATTCCGTACCGTAATTGTATATCACGCATCACACAAATGTTCAAACGTTCGAAAAACCAGCCTCGTCGCCACTGTAGTGTTTGTAAAGTGAGGGCTAATGACAGCAATTTTTTATTATTAATATTTATTTTTATGCATGTAGATTTAGATTATAGCGTTAGATTAAGTTAGTAAGTGGCAACTGAAATGAATAACTGGACTGTCTTAAGCAGATATTGTATAAATATAGAAATATATGTATGTAATAACATAAGTCTAGTTCTAGGTAATATCTATAGAAAAAGGTATTAAAAGAAATGTAAATATAACAAAAGGTACGGACCATAAAGTCTGTAGTAAAAGTAAGAATTAAAATAAAAAAAAACAGCAAACACACGTCTATTCCATAGATCATTTATTGCAGTACTGATTACACATTTAGACCGTAACTCACAGTACAAAAAGTAATGGTGTACAAGATGTAAATACTTTTTTTGAACTTCACGCTGTATACCGTAGATAGCAGGGTAGGCAGAGGGGCCCCGGGGAACCTGTTGTCCATTTTTCATCATCAATGTGATATTTCCATTTCTTAATTTCCACCGAATTCAAGGAATCATTACCTGTTGAGTGGCGGAATTCGACGCCCTGTTTTTGCCTTGGTACCAGAGCAAAGAAATAAAAATAATAAAAATTCCTACCCTCGTGTGGAACTCGAACCCGTAATAGTCGCCTTCCACACACACTTGTTGCCTGCTTCACGACTGCCTCCTCTTACTTTATACATAAATTTTATAAATGTCAGTAACATTAAAAAACTTTTTTAAATAACTTGTTTTTTCCACAGACCTACAATAAGGAATTAGTGACTGACACGAGTCACTTGTCATTGTACATGAAATCTAAAAAAACTTTTAATTCAAGACAAATGGCCGCCCTACGCCTTCTATACAAATGGAGAGATTCACAAGCAAGGGAACTGGATGAGAGTATCACGTGGGTATAGAATTAGTACTGTACAGTATGGTCCACGAGTCGTGGCCGCTCCAATGCTGGCCCTAGTTTTTCCCCGGGCGAGAATGAACAGTGAGCAAAAGTTCAGAAAGCCTATTTTAGAGTGGTCACAACTTGTCGACCGAACTGTACTCAAAAATGTAGCTAAAGTTAATTGGAAGTTGTGATCTCAATTAACTTTAGTTGCATTTCTTTAATTACGACGTTTCAAACATGTCAGTTGATCAGAAAATCACATCGGCAATGTCACATCGTATGGGGAACATACGAAGGAGTTTGTACGGTAAAAGAAGAGATAAAGTTACAATATAGGATTACAATTGGACCTATTTCGTTAGAAACTTTCAGACGGCCAAATTTTCAAGACATTACGTGTTGGCGGCACACCGCGTTATATCTTGTTACCAAAGCGAAGAAATGAACATATTTTAATATGTTTTTTTAGATGTTAATATATTCATTCCCCCGAGTGAGAATCGAACCCACAACGGTTACGCTTACAGCCACACGCTTGTGCGCTTGTGTTTCTGCGCCACGACGGCCTCAAAAACATTTAGGAGTGAATGCTTAAAAGTAAAGTCAACGTACTAGAAAGTTGTGTATAATTGTTAATTTATCAGTCTAGTAGTTACGAATAATTCCAGAGATAAAAATCCCGCTTTTCCCCGAGACAAATTCTGGCGACGCTAGTACAATCTGTAGATGTTAGCTGCCAAATTTTCATATTAATAAATTTATAGAATGTTCTCCACTTTTCCTCCATTTTAGTGGGGTTAATAGCAAAATTGAACACATATGGAAATCGAACCCATACTTTTCCCCTCACAATTTTTTTTTGTTAGCTTCACGCTGTATCCCGCACACAGCAGGGTAGGCAGAGGGAACCTAGTGTTAAGACACTCCGTTCCCCACTTTCTGCCGACTTCTGGAGGCATTGCGTGTTGAGTGGCAGAACTCAACGCCGCGCTTTACCTCGACACCAGAGCGAAGAAATGGAAATATAAATTTAAGTAAATATTTCATCTCCTCGAGTGGGGATCGAACCCACAACCAGTCGATTTTGCAGTCACACCTCGTGCCGCTGTGCCACGACCGGCCTCTTTCAAACTTTCTTCTCGACAAATATTTATTAACAATAAAACCTTTTACTCTCAATATAATATACTCTCAATATATTTTACTCTAAATATAATATTTCACTCTCAATTTTCACCTATTTAGCCCTAAATTTCCCATTTCCCCAGGTATTTACTACCGAACCACATGATACTCTCGCTGGCGGAGGCTCTGCCGCGCGACGTGCAGGGCGTCGCGGCGTGCTGCAGCCCCGCGCCGCCCTTCCTCAAGCAGAACCTCATCACCGTGCACCGGATGCTGTTGAGTGTATGTGCGCTTTTTTTTTATATTTTTGTGTTTTTTTTATGTTTACACTATTTTTTTTTTGTTTATTATAGAAGAGAATTTAAAGTCTGTAAATATATTGGTGTTGAGTGTTTGCTTTGTGTGTTTTCGTATATAGAGTGTTTCGTTGCTCTGGTAGAATTTTAGGTACGTACAGAGTGATTTTGTGTTTTTTGGATTCTTTTTTTTGCTTTCGTATCGTTTCATTGATTAAGAAGATTTTTAGATTTTCGCATTTTGTTGGTTGTGTGGTGCTTTTTGTGTGTTTTTGTATATAGGCGTCTTTTAAGCTAAATTTCTGGTACTTTTGAGTGTTTTTAGTATTTTGAAAATTTAACTCAAAAGTAAAGTTTATAAATATTCTTTATAACGTTCTAAATTACAAAAAATATATTATTCTATAGTAAATTAATAAATGATATTTGATTTCACATATCAAGGGCTTGTAATATATTTTTAAGATTACTTTGAACTTTTAAATGAGAAATCGCATTTATTTACACTGAAAAAACAAACTACACCTGGAGTTTATCAAACATTAAATACGCGATTCATATATCACCACTAATATAAAAAAGAACAGCTAAGAAAAAACACATTTTTTTACTATTTTCCTTTTAGTGTCGTGAACTTCCCCTCGAGCCACAGCTATACACGATGCCCCCCACCGCCGTGATGTCGCACCAGCGCGTGCTCTCCTACAACGTGCACGATATGTCGCACTTCCCTGAGTATAAGTAAGTATTTTTGCAAAAATTTAAATATTATTTTGAAAATTTTTGCAAAAATATATTTTTCTGCTAAATTTTAACGATCTGTATATTTTCATTTCACACATTACAATTCAAATGAAAAATATTTTATAAGGATTTTTTTCTTTTTCATATGAATATGTGTCTTTTGTTTTTTGTATTAATAATCATTATTATTATTTTTTTATTTTTTTTTTGAACTAAAAAAGTATAATTAATATTTCAGTTTAATTAGACATTTCATGACAACCTTAAGACGCTTTGGTCTAAAACATTTTTAATGTAAAATATTGAGAAAACAAAGAAATCCTGTTTGCATTAAGACATGCAGGGAATGGAAGTTCCCCTCTAGTTTAAAGAGTTAAAGTATTATTTATATTTAAATTGTAAAACATGTTAGTGATATCGGAAGATCGATCGATCGATCAATTCTGAGAATTGAGAGCGATTTATAACAGGCCTTAAAGACTTTATAAGTATGAATTTCGCTGAAGTTGTAAGTTTTTTTCGTAATTAAACCATTATTATTATCAAAAAAACATATAGTGTCTTTCTTTATTTAGAGTAGCAGTTCTAAGTTAACTAACTTTAAATTTAAAGAAAAGAATAAGACGGAGATTCTTGTCACTACTTATTTCGAAAAAAATGCGTGAAAATAGGAAGTAAATATACAATCTACGAACATAAATATATATAGCTCGCAGTTGAAACTTGGAGCATGCTTTACATCGCAATGTGCGCGCGGACGAGGTTTTAAATCATATTTATAAGTCGTTTTTT
Organism: Heliconius erato x Heliconius himera; assembly: GCA_013421005.1. Lineage (NCBI taxonomy): Eukaryota > Metazoa > Arthropoda > Insecta > Lepidoptera > Nymphalidae > Heliconius > Heliconius erato x Heliconius himera. Next base: position 53,297 of record JAATLQ010017410.1, on the reverse strand, counting down.
ACGTATGACTAAGACATGTAAATAGTTTTTTATTACGTATTTTTTTTAATTTTGGAGATTTTTTTAGTATTTTTTTTGGATTATTTTTTAGTTTGGATTCGGTTAGATAAACTAAAAACAAATTATTTTGTAAATTTTAAATTTATTTTAATTTGAATAAGTTTACTAGGTATTATTTTGTTAAAATTATTGACTTTGCTATTGGAAAGAAATTTACTAATATATTATATTTATTATATAGTCACGATATTTCGTTTTTAAGTTATTTCTATTATTTTATTATAAACAAGTGACCCTCTCGCGGCTTCGCCCGCTTAAACTACTGAATTTGATATTTGAAAAAAAAACCAACTTATAACTATAACGATACTTTGAATAAAATCGTATCGCATCGGTGTCCGTACATGGAAGATATACTAAAAAAAATGTTATTACAGCCATAGAACTCGGTCGATTTGTCTGTGCGTTTGTTCACGCTATTTTCAGGAGCGGCTTAACCGATTTTAGTGCACTTTTGTGATTTTGGCAAACTTCCCTTAACATTTATTGTAATTATTATTATTGTAGTTATTATTATTGTATTTATTTTATTTCAATCTGTTCATAAATAATAAAGTTAAAACCAATTTCATCTGTATCCCGCATATAGCGGGGTAGGCAGAAGGAACCTAGTGTTAAGACACCACCCTACTTTCCGCCGAATTCTGGAGGCATTGCGTGTTGAGTGGCGAACTCTACCGCGCTTTGCCTCGACATATAAAAAACTATTAATTATACTTTCTTCTTTTAAATTGTGGTTCAATAAAATATTAAGATAAGTGATATATTAATTAATAATTTTAATTTAAATTATATAATCTAGCTTTACTTGCGAATAACCGACGTAATTTGAGTATGTCAGATTTTTAACTTTTATTCCATGATGAAAACTATCCTATAAGTTACATTAGGCTCTTAAAAATACCGTCGGTATTTTAAAATAATTTGTATTTTTCTGTATTTAATTTTTTGCTAAAGAAACTATATTGAAAGCCGAAATGAAACCCATATTTAGTTCTAGATATCTAGAGGCCGTCGTGGGTAGGTGCGCGGTTGTGGTTTCGATTTCCATTCGGAGATTGAATTATTATCATTGCGCCGTTCTAGTAACAAGACAAAGCGGGGCGTTGAGTTCCGCCACTGAACTCTCACAGAACGTATTAACACTAAGTTCTCTCTGCTCAGGGGCCGTTCAAGTATTACGTAAGCAGTTTTTTTGCAATTATTGAAACCCCCCCCCCCGTCCCCCCCTCCCCTATGTCATCAAAAATAAGCAATCCTCTTAAAAATATTTCATAGAAAACGTCAAAAATAAGCAAACCCAAGATCCCCCCCGTCCCCCTACAGTGCTTACGTAATACTTGAACGTCCCCTCACCCTGCTATATTTAGGTTAAAGCATGAAACTAAAAAAAAATATATTATTTCATTAATTTAGTAAAAAGCTAAACCGGAAATGATAGAAACGCAAATGTTTTCCAGAGATGACAACGTGACACCGGAGCCGGCTCTCGCCGAAACTGAGAGCGCAGTCACGCCCGACGTGCCGGTGTTCAAGATGCCCGACGGGACCATTGTGAGACACGCTTGTGTTTATATATGTTGTAGATTATATTAATTTAGTGTATCACACGTGTTACTCATACACACATTTGTTAGGTGGTACAGTTTGGCACAGATTTTAATGTATATTTGTATAGTAATATTATAAAGTTGATGAATTTGTTTCATAGTTAAACACAACGAGTAGTTATATTCATTTCACCACTAGAGCAGAGACGCATGTAAAAGTTAGCTGAACCCAGTTCGCGTAGCTTATGCTTATTAATATAAGCCTGAAAAAAATTAAGATTAAGTTTATTATTAAAAAAATCCGACATAAAAAATAAATGAATTCGAAACACAAACGTTGTATCGATTTTTTTATTCTGTGTTTTTACTGCTTGGTCATACACACACAACCACACACATTTTTCTATTCTTAATAAATCTATCTAATTCTTAATAAATCGAACACAAAGCAATTTATAACATAGATATAAGAAAACTAAAATAAATGATAAATATGAAAAAAAATTTTTTTTACAGTTAACTCTTATATTTTGAGTTTTTTAAAGAAATAGTGTCAAACATTTTCACCTTTTGTCTCCATATGCAGGTACGGTAGAAACTCGGCTAACCGGATTTATTGTTGTCAGCATTCGAATAATCGAAAATCCGGATCTGCAACGTATGAAGAAAGGCGGAATTTGTGCACAATGATATGTTGCTTATTGAAAACAACCATTGCATATAACGAAGAATTAATGTTTATTAAAAAAATATTAAGAGTTGCATTTACCAACATACGATGAATACAATAGTTGTTTAATGTAATTGGTCGCGGTTGGTAGTCTAGATAAACGCCGTGAATAGTATAACTGAGGACCGGATAAACGAGCTTCTACTGTACATACATACATAATTAAACGTAGCTGTGCCAATAATTGGTGGGGTGTCAAGAATAGAAAGGATTACCCTATGTACTTGTTAATATAAAAAGCAACATCACGCTGTATCCCGAATTTAGCAGGGTAGATAGAGGGAAGCTAATGGTAAGACGCTCCATTCCCCACGCAGTGCACAATTTTCGAGACGTTGCGTGTTAAGTGCTGGAACTGAACGCCGCATTCTGTCTGTTTTTTAGCGAAACGCAAAAATAAGAATAATCATAGTTATAGTTTTTATTGATTTGATAAGTTGATATTTTTTATGGTGTAACCAACACCTTGTCTTCTAAGAAGACATCATCAGTTTTTGGAATAAGTATAAATGTGCCAGATATACAGATAATTAATATAGACAAAACTGATGTAGACAAAACTAACTACATTTGCTTTACTATAAACAATAGAACTCAACCAATTTTAAAATAGAATTGCACAACTGCCTTTACAGTGATACTTCTCCATGTGACTGTGCCCCATCGATCTTGAGTAGAGTTTCTGCTACCAAATATCTTGGTGTAATGCTTGATCAGCGTTTATCATGGCATCCACATATAGACTATACAAGTGCGAGAATTGGAAAACTTATATGGATTTTTTAAAATTTAAGGCACGTAACAAATAAAACATTACTATCCCAAATCTACGTAGCTTTAGCACAGTCAGTATTGGGTTATTGTATCTCTGTATGGGGTGGAGCATCTAAAATAAAATTCCTTCAGATAGAAAGAGCACAGAGATCCTTGCTGAAGGTTATGTTTTTTAAACCTTTTAGATCTTCTGCAGAGACTATATACACTAGCTGCGACTTACTGTCTGTCAGAAAGCTATATATACTGAATTGTGCTTTGAAGGTTCACAGAGCTGTAACTTTTTCAAACAACCTGGAGGAACCTAACAAAAGAAGAAATATTCCAGCATATGTTCCCTATATGAAAACTAAATTTGGTAACCATCAGTTTGTAAATCAGTCGAAGTATTTATATAATGTAATAAATAAAATATTAAACATATATTCCTTAAACTTATTCGAATATAAAAAACCAATTACTGCCTGGCTGCGAAGCTTAAATTATGACTCTACAGAAGCCTTAATGCAACGTTGAACTTGCACTACGTTCGCACACACGCACACACTCCCTCACGCACACACACACATACACACACATATACACACATACACGCACATACAATATTATTGTTCTACATACATAAATTTAGTTACTTTTTATTATTTTCCTCTATAATATTTGTGTTGTAAAGTATTTATCTACAGTATATCATTTTTGTTTCCATAACGAATGTATAAAGTGTTATGGAAGAACGTGGCCTCCCTGTTACAAGTACTAGTATCATACTGGTAACTTACTAAGCTGGTCTCTCTACTTTCTATGTAGCTAAGTAATATGTGAAACTGAAATAAATATATTTTTATTATTTTTTTTTATTTTACAGATGAATGATACTCTATCAACTATTTCTATACGTTTCCTCCGTTATACTCCCAACTGAACTATTTCTTATATCTCAATTCTAATTTAAATAATTCATTGCTTAAAATGCCTGATGTTCTCATACCTTTGTTCTTTTATTTTATATAATATTGTATGTTAAAAATACAGTATGGCAGTCTTTTTTTAAAAAAAAATCCATGCTTTTTTTAGTTATATTTCACTCTTATGTTTAAAGCATTTCTTCTTATTTATAAAGGCCTCGTAAGACGATCGAGTGATTGGCGAATTGTGTAGTTTATCTGTGCGACATAGAATAGACTTTTTATATATATTAATATATCGATATTTCGTCATAACATCTTAGCACTGTTTTTTTTTTCTTTTTGTAAATATATTTTGTCTTCATATAATGTGAGATAGACTTTTCAATATGATTCTTATGTTTAATTTCTTTGATATTTTATTAACTATTTTTATGTTTGTTGGCAGGTGTCGGATTTGAATGTGGACGCCAAAATGTTTATACCACCGTACGACAGATACAGGAAGTACAGGAGCTTAGCTCAGGTATGTTTCAATTTGATATGATAAAGAAATGTTAAATCGACTCGAAGCTGTTTTTAAGAAGAAACAGATACTTATAAATAATTAAATTATAGAATAAAAATAAATCAGCTTCACGCTGTATCCCGCATTCAGCAGGGTAGGCAGAGGGAACCTAGTGTTAAGACATTCCGTTCCTCACTTTCTGCCGAATTCTGGAGGCATTGAGTGGCAGGACTCAACGCCGCGATTTGCCTTGACATCAGAGCGAAGAAATAGAAATACAAATACAAATTTAAGTAAATATTGAGGATCGAACCCACAACCAGTCGGTTTTATAGTCAAAGTTTGTGCCACGACTGGCCTCGAAATAAAAGCAATAAGAAATAATATTAAAAAAAAACAATAAGAAATAATATTTTAGAGAGAAACTTGAAAAAATTTCAAGAGTCTGTTACGTGACAAGCACTTTACCCCCCACCAGCGTCGCCAGACGTTTTGATTTCTAGTCCAAAAATTTAAATATTCCGAACGAACAGACTTACATATGGTTCTGCTTTTTGTGATTTATTTCACGCACTTTTACAGTTCTTTTTAATTACTTTATTTTTTAATAAATTACTAACAATTTCATAGATAAAAGTTCCGCTTTTTTCCGAGGCAAAATCTGGCAACGCTGTTCCCACCAGACACCAGCCAATTTTCGAGACATTCCGTGTTATGTGACCGAACTCAAAGCCGCTATTTTTCTTGAGCGGGAAGCCACAACGGGGAATTGTTAATAAGTCATTCACAGAGCAATAATCAAACCCACAAACGCGCCCTTTAATCTTTATTGTATATCTAATTATATTTTTATTTTCAGGTGGAAGAAATAAAAGAATACAAAGACAAAGAAGCGAAAATAGCCGCCCTATCGAAAGGAAACGAACTGATCAAAACTGAAGTACTCCTCAAATTACAGGAAACGAAAACTCTAAAAGAGAAAGACGAACAAAACAAGGAAATAAACGAGAACATAATAAAGATAAAGAAAGATAAGAAGAAACCAACAGAACCAACGGAAAGATCTCCGTCACCGGAAACCACACAAAGTCAACGGAAACGGAAAATTTCCAACGATAAGCTGAAAAAAGCGGAAAATAAGAATAAAGTGAAGAACAAAAATGAACAAGTCAACCCCAAACCATATAATTATAAGAATGTGAATTATAGGAAGTTTAGGGACGAAGACAAAACGCACAAACAGCCGAAGATGAAGTTTAAAAAACACAAATAATTTGTGTTTTTTTGTTTTTGTGTATGTCTGTACGTGTAAGTGAAATAAACGTGTATAATCGCATTGTTGTGTTTTTTTACTGAAATTTTTTATCGATATATTTTTGTGAGTAGATTATTTTTTATTATTAGTAATTGTGTTTCAGATATCTATTGAAAAATAATAATAATAATAATAATAAAATCATATTAAAATATATTTTATGGCAAAATGTCCAAAATTAATAGTTTTTATGACTTGATAAAGGCAAGCCATTAAAAAAAATTTTGTAAGCTAAGAGGAACATAGGTTTACATATTTTCATATTTGTTTTCTTATTATAGTACTAGAAAAAAATAGGTTTTTAAAATTTATATCATATGCTTATTTATTTAAAAAAAAATAAATAAAACAATAGTTACAAAAATAAAACAACAGTTCAAACGAAACATTTATTCCGACACATCATCAGACACATCCTCCTTTATCCGGATCTTATTCTTTACTCGCTTCATATATCCGGACTCGTTCCTCTCCTTCACGACGCCCTTGCCCTCCACCTTCCTATTCCTCAAATTCTTCTTCACTTTCTGTACTATTTCCTTCTTTTTGTGGGTAAATTGTGGGGGACTCTCCGTTACCGGTGCTTGGTCTTGGTTTTCGCCACGTTTTAAAGCACTTTTGAATGTTTGACCCCTCGTCGGTTCGTGGAGAGAAAATGTTATTCTGTCGTGATGTATCTGATAAATTAGAATGTTTATTTATTAGTTTATACGTTTAGGAGGCCGCCGTCACGTTATGGTGCAGCGTCGATTGTAAACGAGATGGTTGTGGATTCGATTCCTACACAGGGGTATGATTAATCAATTATTTTTTATTTCCCCGTTCTGATAGACAGTTCCATACACAACACTCAATATCTCGGAAATTCCATTGAATAGCCTCTACCTATCCTGCTATATGCAAGATACATCATATTCATTGATACATGCAAAGTTGCGTTTTTGAGTATGTATTATGATCGTGGATCCAATTCGACATCCCTCTTGGATGGTAAGACGAAGTGTCGTTAAGTTTAAGGAATTCTTCTCTTTAAGTTCAGAATGAGGCGTTATTTTATTTGTTATTGTAATGTTACAATAGATATGTATATGAAAAAAAGAAAACAAAATTAATTAAAAAAATAACCCTTCAAACTGAATTAAAAAAAATGTACACAACATACAATACACTTTAAATAAAATTCAACAATCAATTACAAGCCGCTCAACTACAAGTAATCTCAACACGACACTAACCTAAATCTCTATATATTTTTAGTTTTTTCCTTACTCTATATTCAACGGACACGTAACACTCGTCCTCGTCCTCGCACATGAGGGAGTTCACGTCCGCCGGCTTCAGGGCGCCCGCGGGCCGGCGGCCGGACCTCACGAAGCGCCATAGCGACCTTATGCGGGGACCGCAGGACTTTACCATCTCGGCGACCTTGAGAAAAGATAGATGATTATCTGAATAGAGTTATAGATAGATAGATTGGTCATTGTTGTATGTGGAAATAGAAATGTTTTAGAAAAATAATTTGGGAAGTTACAGAAATCAAATTGTATTCTATATTTATCAAACGTTTTTGTTTCATTTTTTGTATTAAATGTCTAGTAGTAGTTAGTAACTTAATCTATGTACTTACACTGTATGTTATAAAAAATTAGAACATATGTAAAACAATATTTTAAGTACAAATATAAATAAAAGACGAAACAAATCATAAAGGGAATATTGGAATTGATACTATGACTTCTACCTCAAACCGTGTATACGTTCGAGGAGTTGATTATATTTAAAATATTTTCTTTTCCCCATTCTGCTAGACAGAACGCGGCATTGAATGCACTTAACACGTAATATCTCACAGATTGGGCGGTAGCGGTGAAGAACTGTATCTTAACACACTTCCCTCTGCCTAACCTCCTATATGCGGGATACAGCGTGAAACAGGACCATATTCGTAATTCATATAAGTAGTATATATAATGTGAACCTTCAGCTGCTCTCCCCCGTCGCAGGCGGCGCCGGCGCGCGTCTCCACACCGAACGCGGTGACGCACGCGCGGTCCTCCGCCGTCAGCGCTTCGATTTGGAACGCGCATTTTGGTATAGTGTCTGTGCGCTCCTTTATAATGGGTTATATTAAGTTATTTATTAAATTGAAAGAATTGTTTTCATATCAGATTTATTCCTGAGGCGATTTAGGTATTTAAGTAATTATACCGGGGACCTACATACGAGATTTTGAATATATTGATTATTGATGATGTCTATTTATCGTTACGTATTTTATAACAGGTGGAGAATCTTGTCATTCGGCTCAGCTTTCACAGTTTTTCTAGAATAATCTTTTGTAAAAAGTACCTAATATCGATATAATTTTAACTAGCACATGTGAAACAAAAAACATATAAAATTTCACTACCTGAAGACAAATTTAAGAACATTTTCTCTGGCTACCTTGCAAAATATAAGAAAAATTGACTTTAATATTATTCTTATCTTAATTAATGAATATCATAAACCCGTCTCACCCATCCAATTTCGTCGCAATGTTTCGGTTCGTCGTAGCATATATAATAATTAGTGGCCTTCGATCCGTCCGTCCGTTTCTCAGACGACCAAGTGTACCAATTCTCACCAAACTTGAACATGCTGCTAATATGATTCTGTCGATATATCAGCGGGAAGATGAGCTCATTGGGATGCATAGGCTTCGGTTTCTCCGTTTGATCAGATTCATAGCCACGTTTCTTTAGAAAAGGGAGTATCACCCTCTCTTTCTCCACTGCTTCTATATGTTCTTCTTCGTCAAGCCTCGAGTCTTCCTCCGAATGCATTATAACTTTAACTTTTACAGCGTACAATGAATTAAAGTATAAAAAGTAAAGAAATACTATTTTCTTGAGATTCGACATTGTAATGAGTTCTAGAAATGCTTCTCTAAGAAGGAAGTGTTTTCGTTTCGCCAAACGATAAATGGTGTGTTTACTAACATTTCTTTCTGCGTCGTTTTGTTTTCTTTCTTTAAGTGGAGATTTTTTCCTGTCGATTGTGTGGATATTGGTTGTGATTTATTTTTTACGTTGATTTTAATATATTATTAATAGATTTATTAAAATGTAAATTTTTTTTAAATACATCATATTTTATATGCGCACAAGCGTAGCGTAAAAAAATAAAAATTTTATATCAGTCTATAGTCCTTGTAACCTTGTTGTAACCTTGCAACCTTGTAACCTTGCTGTACGTCAGTGTTTAAACACTGTTAAAAAATCTACTCATACTTATAAATTTGCAAAATTAAATTAATGAATTATAATCTATTGAATTTATCGTGAAATACTTTTTTTTACTTGCCTGCCGCAGTGAGATAAAGCGTGGAGTTGTTCCGATCTCCAAGTTGAAAATTCTAATATCAGGAACTACTTCTTGGACTTCTTACTTATTGAAAAAAACATTTAGTTTCGGGTATATTAATCAACTTTGAACCACGCGAGCAAAGCCGGATGTAAACGTATATTAGTTATTGGTATAAACAATAAAAAAACATAATAAGTTAGAATATTGCTTTATTTTGGGTACAAAGATGTAAAGTATAAAATAAAAATACTGCATTTGGTATCGACTCTCATATAAATTTTATGAAAACAAAGCGTTTCAGTACAGTAGAGTACAGTACAGTGTACGGGACACTAGGAGAGGAAACGAAAGCTTTATATAACTATACTAATTTCATTTATCTAAACACTTAATACTTAAATACCGTATAAAATTTGAACCCACTACCCTTCGATAAGAACCAAAAGGCATAATATAGATACGTTCTTGTGACAATATTCTTATACAGCTGTTACGTTTTGTAAAAAGCCTTTCAATAAGAAATTTTATACGGAATTTAAACACCATTTATACAATACAAATAAAAAAGCGAATATAGTTGGACCATTGTTAGGAATTAGAAGTTCCGTAGTTAAACACCGGCGTATATACATGGTGGGGGTCGCGGGCGCTACTCGCTGTACCTATAACGTCTAACCTAACGGGTAACCGCTCTAAGTCTATAAAGCTAGTAAGAAAGTAAGGCCAGATTTAAATTAATCTTACTATACTTATTATATATATTATAATATAATATTAAACCAATTGTCAACGCTTGCTCGGTGGCAAAAGCGTCTCTTTATATGACGGTGGTAGCGGTGTCTAATCAGTCTATCACTCCTCGCAAAGTGATAACAACAAGTGACGTCACAAGTCGAACAATATCAGTGTTAACGTTATGATAACGTGTATAGGTTTTACACTCCAAATTTATACTTTTATGTATCAAAAGAGAAACATATCATACTTATTAATTTGATAGATATTTTTTAAATGGATATTTTTTTACAAATTTATTAACTTGGATGAAGCCGCGTTGAGTTCCACCACTCAACACGCAACGCCTCTAGAATTCGGCGAAAAGTTGGCACTTGGCTCCCAGGTTCCCTCTGCCTTTGTCGCTATGTGCGAAATACAGCGTAGAGCTAAAATAAACTTGGATAAATTGATTTGAGGTGTAAAAATGCTAATTTGAAATTTCAAAGTACGAATTTAAGATTTGAAACGGTGAATTTGAAGAGTAAAAGTATTTGGAGTGTAAAACCTATATTTAGTGCGTTTCGCGGAGCCCACCGTACATTAGCTATATATAAAATATGTTTTAGAGATCGCTAACCTAATAAATTGGTTCAAGACTACAGCAAAACTTAAGTTAATCTTACTTACAAATTACAATTAGTGCTATTTAGGCTCACAAGCCGTTCGGTCCACGGAAGTATCTAACACTAAGACACTCGGGTGCAAATATCGATAAGAGAAATCAATCGCCACCCGAGTTACATCGATATCGATATAATATAATCCAATTAAGTTTAATCTAAAAATCGATATATTGTCGTAAACTGCCATCACTAACTTAACCAGCCAACTACGGAAAATAGACTATAAAGAGAATTTTTTTCAAGTTATACATAATATAATATTATATTAGAAGATTTTCTTTAAATAATTCCTTTGAACGCATCTAGACTAGTTTATATGTAGAGGTTGGAGGTACCAAAAATAATGGGGGGGCTTTAACTTTGAGGACGCATGTCGCGGGTTCACATACAACAATCTATCTATCTATTAAACGTAGCTCACTCGTGATAGTCGCTCTGCAGTGGGAATGTAACGTGGACTCTCGCAGTGCGGTCGACGAGTTGTGGCCGTCCTGATGTTAAGTTTTCTGAATTTTTGCACTTTGTTCACTCGGAAAGAAAATAAATAACAGTAAGGAAAAATTCTAATATCAGATTAGCGCAGCCATTTACTGTATACAGACAGCATTAGGGCGGCCACTACTCGTCGACCGTACTGTATGTATATATAAAAATTATGTGTAAGTACAATTTTAAGTACCTATTTTTAGTTTTAAAATAGATCATCATAGTCGTATGTAGAATAGATTTCTTAAGGAATTATTTTTTAGGAGATATGTATTGTCTTGAATAGGGGTAAAATCGATAATTTTATTATAGAAAATATAATTAAATAAACCAACCATTAGTACAGCGGGACAGTATCTGCGTATACTCGACAGTTGCAACTTCGCATCTCATTCGTGGGAATATTTTATTCGAAAATATTTCAAAATTTGTGTCAACAAAGTCCATTAGGGTTATGTCATCAAAATCAAACTGTCCCTAAAAAGGCTGAACTTCGAACAGTGTGTCCATATGAAAAATAGAAAAAAAAAACTAAAGCTGATAAAAGAGAGAGAGAGAGAAGGGAGTAACTGTGATTTGTACAGATATTTGGAAAATTGCTTTATATTCAGTTAGAAGTTATCTAAATAAAGTTTAGGAGAACGGAGTGTCTTAACACTAGGTTCCCTCTGCCTACCCTGCTATATGCGTGATAGAGAGTGAAGCTATAAAAATAATAGTCAAACATTAATCTACCTACTATAATATATTTCGATTTTAAAGCTTAAGACATATTGTTTTCATTCGTAAACACTATTTAAATATCTAACACGTCTATACATATAAGTGTCTATATAAAAAGATTTAGTACATATATTATTTAGAACTGTCATAAATAAATAAGCGCGGCGTTGAGTTCCGCAATTCAACATATAGTGCATGGGGAACGGAGTATCTTAATATCAAGTTCTCTCTATACCCTGCTATATACAGAATAAAGCGTGAAGCTAAACAGGAAAAAAGGCGGAGGGCTAAGTGTCTTAACACTACAAAAAATGTAAGAATGTTTCATTTAAAATGAACAATGTAAACTTTATAAAGTATAATTTAAGTTAAATTTGGTTTCAATCCAACTTTTACAAAAAATTGGTAAAAAAAAAGAGAACGACTACTGAAAACTAAAAGCGTGTGCACAACAAAAAATACATATACATAATACAAATACCTAATATGTATATATGTGTGTATGTTTATCTGTTCAGAGTCCACGTTACATAGTGTCTAAACTCTATTCTCACATAAATTGGCGACACTCCCTAATATTAGCCATTAAGCTCATTATTTTACACAAAACCGTGCTTCCACACTAAACAATGAGAAAAAAAAGCTTTTTTTATATAATTATTTTATTATATACAGGTTGATTGGTAGACCGACAGAAAGAGAAGTTCAACTATTTTGACCTCATACAGGATGTTCTGTTGAGTTTCACCGATTCAACATAAAATTCTCGAAATACTTTGGTTTTTGTGTTTTTTCCACTGAGTATTGGTGTCTTTTGTATTTAATCCTTTGACAAGAAGCCGTCTGAATGTTGTAGTTTCTTTGTCTGTCGGTTTGCCTATCACCCTGTATATATAGGCATTACTCTACAAGGTGATGTATTTAATTAAATTTTCACTCAATTTGTGATTGGATTTGAACCTGTACCCAGATACATATAAAATTCAACGTAAACCTTAATAATTTAAATGCAGGTTGGGTCCAGTTACAAATCCTGCTAAGTTAAGAAATTATGCGGAACTTCTGTAAATATATGTTTTATAACCTCTAAATATAACATGAATACTTTAATATATTTTAAGACAATAATATAAAAAAAAACATTTAAAATAATTTAGTTAACTAGTTACTCGGATCATTGTCGCATCGTCTAACATTTTAAATTAAAAAATACGATCATTTTAGAAATAAGTCAAAAATATTGTGAAAAAAACACAAGTGTAGCAGAATATAATTTTACTTAGAAAGAGAATCGATTTCATTAGGCCGTTCGTTATAAGAAAAAAAATATATCACTTTGAATCAGAATAGACACAAAAAGAAAAAGAATTAACACTTAAACCAGTCAATCAGTCAGGAATTGCCAAAAACAATCACAAAATCTATGGTAAATGGTCAAAAAACTTTGAGGATTTCTAATATATTCGCAAGTTCGATTCCCGGTTGGTCCATTCAAACAAAAGTTTAAACTACAGAGGCCGGGTGCGGTCGTTTTTGAGCTCACTTAATCTAAAAAACCTGATTTTTTCATATAAATAGAAAGTTTCATAATAATTATAATTACTTTTTCTTCTTCAATATGGCACAAAATATGAATAAAATATAATTTTCCCTTAAAACAATTAATTATTGTTAAATATTTTCGTTGTTTACAAAAACATATTAAAGCTATCAAGTTTTTATTTCATAAGTATGTATTTGTGAAATTAATTACAAAAATAAACAAAAATCGACTCACATTTATATAAAAAAATTAAAACAAACTAAATGAATAGATTGTATTGACGCGATTTGTTGCGGTTCGATTTCCACTCGGTGAAATGAATTATTTTCACCTGCTTTTGTGTGTAAAACAAAGCGTGGCGATGAGTACCGCCGCTCGCATTATCTAGAATTCCAGCAGAAAAATAAAAACAGAGAAAAATGTTTCTATATTTATCTTAGATTTATACTGTTTAATATATTTAAATAGATGATCTGATTAAACAAATAGTAATATGAATCGATTTTCGTAAAATTTTTGTAAATTACATATTTAATTTTCAGTTCCTTATCAATCTGTATATCACTTTATGTATTGTACATAATATAATTTAAATAACATATAAAAAATGTATATAATATAATATTTAAAATTGTATAATTATAAATATAACGGCCGCACCGAACCCAAAAAGAATTAGAACTTTATTTAGAGCTCATATATACAATTTTGAGCTTATAAACTTAGTCAAACATATTTGAGTTGAAACTCAAAACTCTAAAGCGCAATCAAAACCTTTAAATTTAAAATTAATAATTTAATTTCAAAGAATTTTGAGTTTGAACTCATAAGGGTTTTAAATACAGTTACAATAATAATATATAGAATATATCGAACATAAATCGATATTACGAGTAATACAGTCAAAATTAATAAAATAAGGCTTAATACGTAGAGATTTTCAAATAAAATCACTCGTTCAGTCAAAAACCGAGTGTAGAACAGATTTTGTAGGACAGATCGAGTTCGTGTATTGAAAATAGTGTATTTGTAAAATAAATCTTTAAATATATTATGTGTAATCTAGTAATTATATAATTATGCGTATAGTTTATGGTTTGATATTCTGCTACAATAATAATAATAAAAAAGTAATTTCCTTAAAAACCTAAAAATAGATGACAACTCTTTTAAATAACCATTTAACAAAAGCTGTCAAATCCATTTTCCCCAAAAAAAAAAATAATTATTACAAAAAAACTTCACAAAAATCCAATACACGATCGAACGACCCCACAACTCAATACACGAACTCACTTCCACAACCTCTCGCACATACACTCCCTAGCTCGCCCACCTTGTCACGAGTACCCTATACCCTTCCTCTGCAGGAACCCGTGTATTTCATAGAATGTCGGTCTGTCTATGTCGTCACGTCTCCAACACTCCATCATCAGATCGTATATGTCGTGGGGCAGGCCGGGTGAACGGTGTATGTATTCGAATAGACCGTTGTCGGACTGTAAGTTGGTTAGATTCTCTACAACCTGGAATATAATAAGGAAATGGTGAGATAGGCTTGGGTTTGATTGTCAACGCAATAGTTGTGGGTTCCATACCCATTTGGGGTTAATTTCATGTTCTCGTTCTGGTCACAAGTCATAACGCGGCGTTTATTGCTGCGACTCAACACGCAATGTCTCGAAAATTAGCAGGAAAGTATGGAGCGAAGTGTCTTAACATCCTCTGCCTACCCTGCTATATACGGAACACAGTGTGGAAATGACACATTTCAAATAATTTTACCAACGAAAAAAAAACAAATATCAATTAAAAAAAAATATGTTTAAAATAACAAAAGTAAATTGAACCTAAACCCACCTCGCCGTCGTTGAGGTGCTCGTACGGCCGTCGTCTGCACATTGTGAATATTTCATACAGAGTGACCCCGTATGACCATATATCACTTTTACTCGTGTATTTCCTCCTCAGTACGGCCTCCCACGACGCCCACCGTACGGGTAGTGGGCTCCTATCGTCTATTTTGTAATAATCACAAGCGTATATTTCATTGTCGGTGGCGAAATCACATATTTTTATTTGATAGCCTTTGCCTATTAGACAGTTTCTGTAATACATAAAAAGAATAAAATGTCTTTAGTGAACGTTTTTAAAAATTATATAAAAATTATTGAAGTCATTGTATAATGGAAATGGTTGTAAATTCCATGTAATCTTGTAGATTTTCAGTTAAACTCTAGAATTATGTGATTTGTATGAACAAGGTGCGGCGTTGGTTTGCCAGTATAAATGTGAATATGACTAAATGGGATAAAAAGTTGAATATGAAGTGAAATGTCACTCGATTTGGTCTTGACTTTTAAAAGGACACAAAAGATTGTATATAAAATATAATGTTAATTGCACCCACTACAAACTGAAAACGATTAAAGAATCGCTTATAAAATAAAACTTTCCCAAATTTCACGAGAAGTATGTGAAATAAAAATAATAGGAAAATTTAAAGATTACTTTTCTTCTTACCTAGTAGCCAAATCTCGATGTACAAAATTGAGTGTCTCCAAGTAATGCATTCCAGCAGCTATTTGTGTCGATATATGAAGAAGACTTGAGACACTGACACTGGCAGGCGGAGACGAACGAAGAAAAGCGCAGAGATCACCTGGAAATAATTATTTTATTACACTACGGTCGACTAGTCGTGGCCACTCTGAGGCTGAGACATTGTTGTTCGCTGTAGATCTAATATTATTTGGTTAGAACGTTTGTTTTTTGAAAACAGAAAACTTTGAAAATAAAAAAAACAAAATGTATTGTTCGAAGTAGTATCATAATAATAAAACTTACCCAATTCGGAATATTCCAGAACGACGGCCAGCGGTGGTGATCTACACGCCCCGAGCACTCTCGCTAAGTGCGGTGACGACAGCGAGGCTAAGTTACGCACTTCACGCTCGAAATCCTCCCTGAAATGTTTTGATTTGAAAACAGATGCTATAAGTTCTGTTTCAATTAATTCAAATTTATTATCACTTTTCTTTGTCATATAATTAATCTATTATTCAAACCAACCATGAAATATAGTAATAGCAAATTAAATTTTTTTTAGCTTCACGCAGTATCCCGCATATGACAAGGTACGCAGGAGAACCAGAGCTTAATAACTCCATTTTTCACGCACCGCACAATTGCCAAGACATAAAATTGTGGATTGCGAGAATTAACATCGCGTTTTATCTCCTTACCAGAGCGTCCAAATGAAAATATCCTACTTCCCTGAATAGGAATCGACGAATCCATCGTGCTTACAGTCAGACGTTGGTACACTGCTAGAGAACAACATAGCATATGACGTATACGTCATTTTACACAAAAATGTATATTGTAAAACTTACGGTAGTGAATGTTATGTTTATTAAATTAATTTAATATATTTTTAACATTATTTAAAAAAAATATTAGCATCATACATTCCTCTATATAAACTATAATTGTGCCATTTGTCATACTCTTCCTTGCACAATTTTCATAAAAATGTGGACAATATTTTTGATTCACATATTTATTAATATATTATAAATAAAAAGAGTTTATTATTGCATACATTATATATTTCTCCTTGTCGGACGCGTCGTGACATAGAAACTTGACGGCCACCAAGCGTTTCTCCGACGTGATTGTACCATTGTACTCCGGCACACCATCCGCCTCCGCTACGTACACCTGGATAAAAAATGAAAAAAAAATAATGATACTTTTTTAGCTTCACGCTGTACGCAGCAAATAGCAGGGTAGGCAGAGGGAACCTGGGAACCTACTGCTGTGACACTCCGTTTTCCACTAAGATATTTCCGATTCCCATTTTCCGCGCAATTCTCGAGGCATTGCGTTGTATGGCGTAATAGACAAAGGGATTCGAGAACCTCGTGTTAACATACTCCGTTCCCATTAAGATAATCCGCGTAAGCATTGCGTGTTGAATGGCGTAACTCAACGTCACGCTTTGCCTCGACACCATAGCGCCACACAGTAGTACACAGTATGGTCAACAAGTAGTCGCCGCATCGAAGTTACGTTTTACTGAACTTTTACACATGGTTCATTCGAGGGGCAATATCATAAAATCACCAATCGCAAGACATCTACAGCTTATTTCAGGGCGGCCACGACTCGTTGACCGTACTGTACGTTAGCATTATTATAAAATAACACTTACCGGTCCAAAAGCACCCTCGGCAAGCTTCGAGATCATTCTCAGACGATGTCTGGGGAACTCTATGACATTCGTTGTTTCTAAGCGACGATTGCGATCTATTAACACCTCCTGCTGACTTGGCGACTGTAAAATAATGAGAAAATATCATCAAATATAATGAATAGTAATTTTTTTTGAGTTAGTTTTAGTTTTTTTAGCTTCCCGCTTTATCCCGCATTTATTAGGATAAGCAGAACAAATCTAGCGGTAAAACAGTACTATGTTCCACACGAACCGCACAATTCTCTAAATATTACGAGTTTAGTGTTGGCACTCAACGCCGCGTTTTGTCTTCTTAACAGAGCGAGGAAATGAATATAATTAATTCCTCCAAGTAGTAATCGAACTTACAACTATCGCTTTTAGTCACACACTATACCACTAGGTTGCACCAGGCGGCGTCAAGTTCTGCCACTTAATACAATATAGATAAACCATATACATGAATATATATGCAAATTTATATATTTGTTACCCTAGTCCTATCGGATCGTATCGATCGTCTCGTGCGCGTGTCAATCTCCATTGTGTCCAGGTCGGTGGTTACTGGTTCAGTTCTGTCGGACAAATTATCCGGTATACGCCTCTTTGTTAGTAGCGGGGCGGAACTCAACTCCGGCACTGCGTAGTCGTAATTCGAACTGTCTGTTGGTTTTAAAATGATATTAGAAAATATGTATAATATTAGAATCATAATTATGGTAAAGTTCGTAACATATAATAATCTGATATTATATCAGATTATTATATGTTACGAACTTTACCATAATTATGATTATGTTTTTCATCACATCTAAATGTTTCAGTATTATTATTATAATATATTTGTATACACCTGCAAACTGTTGTTTGGAAAACAGATACATTCCTAGAATGATCAGCGAGGCTATTCAAATACAAAAACATCCTAATTTCAATAGAGGATGGCTGGAAACTTTCTTTCACTTATAAAATCAGTGAAGTCTCAAACCCACCATACCAGAGGGCAAGATACTATCAGCTCATTCTACAGGAATCCAGGGCAGTACGCGAGCCCTATTAAGAAAACGTTGGCGGTAGTTTGATATAATAATTATGTCAACTGACAGACGAATGCCACCTCAGTCTACCCGTGACCAAGGACTACTGTAAAGTGTTCGAAACGTCAGGTTTCCAAAAATGTATAAAAATACTAAATATACGCGATTTATCCGGTTAAAATAGTTTCATTTAAAATGTGTAATAATCGTGAAAATCAAAGAACTTATTAAAAGATTTTATCTAGGGAGATGGAGCTGTTTGCACCAAGAACGATGTTGTGTATTTTAAAATATAACTTATGACTTGCTGTCTACAAGAGACGCACTGCTCGTTTCTTAACTGATAATTTTAAAAAGAATAAGGTGGTACAATCAAAACAATTACTTCAGCGGCACGCAAAGAGGAGGAGGTCACAAATGTTGTGATAAAATTTTTACAATTGAGCAATATTTTAACAACCATTGACCGTAATTATAGAGAAAGTTCTAAAGAAAATTCCCAATTCTTCAACACAATAGAGTAAAACATGAGAACTATCCGACTTCAGTGATGGTTTGGTGGGGTGTTTGCTATGAAGAAGTAACGGAGCCATATTTTTGTGATAAAGAAAAAGTAGTTAAGCCCTTTAACAATACTATAACCGATAACCAAGAATGGTCCTTTCAGTAAGACTCGCCGCGCCGGGTCATAAAGCTCGATCCACTAAATATTGGTTAAAAGTGAACGTTACGGACTTTATCAGAGCTGAAGACTGGTCGTCATCTAGTCCTGACATTAATCCCCTAGGTTATGATTTATTATCACTTTTAGAGAGTACCTAAGGCTAGCTTTAAGCACCGTGATAATTTGGAGCCCATAAAATAATCTATACGGTTGGCAGTGAAGAATTTTCTCATAGAAAGAGTGAGTGCTGGTATTGGTAACTATAAAACGACGTTTAAAGGAATGTATTGCAGATAATGAGACCCCCTTCGAATAAGCTTTAAATATTTCAATGGTTTTATATGAATGTATTCAACTAACATAGTGTAATAGTAATAAATTTTACATACAACAAAAAAATATATTCTTCATTGTAATAATATTTATGACAAGATTAAGTATGTACATTTGTAATTTAAGCAGACTAAGCAGATAAATAAAGCATTTAAAAATATGTTAAAACTATGTATATCATTGCAAATTGAAACACAATTACTACCTACATAGAAACAAATATTATATTTTATTTTTATATTTATACGTACATCTCTTGAGACGAAGAATGACGAAAAAATGATATTAAATTTACCACTATAATACCACATGAAATTTATTAAACGAATATATCAAGTTTGTGAGGATGGATGTTTGTTCCATTTATACGCAAAATCTACTAAACGGATTCAGATGAACCTTTAAATTAATATAACTTATACATCAAAATAACATAGATGCATACAGTTCATGTAAAAATATAATAACGATTCTAAATAATAAAATATAATATCTAAAATTTCCAAACAACAAACCTGACAAAGCCGCGTTGGAATCCTTCACAAAATCCTTCATTTCCAACAACACTGTGCTATAACTGAAGTACGGAGCGCACTTCAAAGCCTGATACGGCTCCTGATACTCATCGGACTTCACGTCAGGACAGTCGATCACCATTTTATTATCGATCGACGAACAAGGATTATAATTCTCCGTACGTTTCTGTATCGACGTCTTTGTCAGGGGGCTCGCGAAGCATTTCCTGTGCCTGTGTCTGTGCACTATGAGGAACACCGCCACCGCCAGTAAGATCACCAGGGCTGTCAGAACGCCGACCACTATGGCCAGGTACAGTGGGTCGTCCTGGTGTGCCGTCGAAATCGGCAGGTCCTTGACTGGTTGTTTAGTCTTGTCCTTTCCTGGTGGTGGTTTTAGGCTTTCCGGTGTGTAGTTGCCTTGGGCTACGTCTGTGAAAGTTTAAGAAATATGATTTGGACGTTATAGCTTCTTGCTGCACCCCGAATATAGCAGGGTAGGCAGAGGGAACCTAGTGCTAAGACGCATGTACCCTACGCAATTTCGAATTTTTGAGATTCCAGTGCGAAGAAATGAGAATATTAAATATTTAATTGTTCCGAGTGAATTGAATCCAAGACTCTGGCATTATTTTTATATAATAATAACATATTATATACTCCACTGATAAGTAATGATTGTATCATTACGTATCAGTGGTGTAACTACGATTCCAAAAAGTACCCAAAAACTAAATAGAAACTAATATAACCTATAAAGCGTTTAAATTTCTAATAAATAACAATTAAAAATGTATGCATTAAAAAATATAAACTACACGCTGTCTCCCGCTTTTGCCGTGACACCAGCGTGATGAAATGATAACGTCAATAAATAGTAATTCGTTCTTCTGAGTGAGAATCGAACCCACACCTGCCGCGTTACAGTTATACGCTTGTGCCCCTGCGCCGCAATACTATGACCTCTTAATAATAATAATATAAAATTTACCTGAATCAAACAAAACTTCGCTTATAAGAATCCATCGGGCGGAAAAATGGAGCTCGATTCGAACCCACTTCCCTATACGATGGTGCAGCTTGATGCTGACATTGCGTGAGCTCTCAAATATATTGTCCTCTACTGTCGTATAACGTATGGGCTCGTCTTGGAAATGACGACCGCCGATGGAGAAAGATATTACTGCCTCTGAGAACACCTGAAAAATAAGAATTGTGAATATTATTTGATAATTCTATTAACGCTAAATTTGTGTCTAAAGATAAAAAAAAATAAAAACAAATAAATAGGTCGGAAGTATGTAAAAAATAATTCTTCATAAATACATAAGGACTAATTAAATCGCTTACGACTCGAGCGTGTGCGGTGGAGCTGGTTTAGATCGAAAGGGAAATGCTTTAAATTACTCTATAAAGGCACTAATTTTGTTTACAAAAAAAAAATAAGATATATTTAAAAGTGGATGGTAAAAGGTAGGTCCACAAACCACCGCCCGGTCGAGGATATATGTGTAAACTAAATACACTGCGACCAAAGAGAAAAATAATTTATTTTTACAGTTTACCAATAACTGTTACAAGTAACAAAACAGTAGACATCCAATATCATAATAGACTGAGTGCACTGCACTCAAAAAAGTTTTTAATACAAATACGAAATAGCAGAATAAAAAAATATTTTAATATAAATCTCTAAATAACTAACTCATAATTTTGATATTCGAAACATTTTAGGCCAAATTTTACTTGTAACAAACGTGGGTACTTTTAAATATTATGGGTAAATATTTATATGTATTTTACAAAATATTACGTATATTAATGTCATTAAAAAGAAACTACCCACCTGAACATCCCTCATGAACTTATTATTACAATACAAGTGCACAGCGCTGAACTCCCTAACTTTATCAAATTCGAAGGTCAACACGGGGTTGTAAGGTCTGGAGTCGTTCCTCCATCCGACCCAGGCCGAGGTCTTGGCGGCCTCCCTTATCTCATCACCGCCGAACTGACCGTCCACCAGCTGTCCCAGGCCGCCGCGTAGCTCTTCACCCCATTGGCCGTCGTATATCATGTCTGTTAGCTCGACACCGTTGCTACGCTTGTCACCTTTTGGCATCGAATAGGATACTATGCCCACTGTTGATGAAAAAAACAGATTTATTTATTTTAAAGAGAAATAAAAAGAACAATTATTAAATTAAAAACAAAAAACGATAACAAATGAATTCAATATAATATAGATTATTTATTGAAGTGAAACTATATTATAGCTTTACGCTGTATTTCGCAGGCAGTAAGTAAGCCGTTAGGCAGAGTGAACCCAATGTTAACCATTTTCTCCCTAATTTTGGAGATATTGTTTGTTGAATGACGAAACTCAACGCCGCGTTTTTTCTTATTACCAGAGCGAGGAAATGAAAGTAATACGTTCACCTGACTGGAAATCAAACTCCTAACAGACATTATTATTAAATCTGTGTTATAGATTGTGTGACGTATTAATTGTGAAAAATGTTGTTCACGAAAAATCTTCACCTGGTTCTTTAAGATAAGCGATAAGCTAGCTAAAATTGGAGAAAAACGTAACCTAACGCTGTGTCCCCTTGGCCCACACCACAAATGCACCAAGCCGACTAATAAAAATCATAATTTTCAAAGTTAACCACACTATTCATAAAACACAACCAATTATTATCATTAACTTCATTTAATGTAATAAAGTAAAACAAAAACCAATAACCACAGATTTATTAAAAAAAAAAAAACCACGTAACCTAGAAACCTACTGGAACTACACACTGACATACATACCACAAATACATACAAACATTTAAAACACACACACACAATACATCCAGTAACAAACATTAAACACAATACATTACTACACGCGCATATGATATTTCTGAGCTTAGGCGACAAGTTGCGCGCTGCGTTTTTTTTCTTTGTTCAAACTACAGTTGAAATGCAACTATTTTTTTTTTAATTAAATATTTAAATGAAAACCCCATCCTTTCATGGCGAGTCGTGTGTCACGCGAACTCATACAGCTATTAAATGTACATTTAATTACCACTAGCGCATCGACCTGGTTTCGTTTGGAACGCCATTTTTCCTATATGAATATAATGTATGTTAGAAAAAAGAATTACAATGAATTAGACCCGATTTTGGTTTAGTTGACTTTTCTGTTTGTTCGCGATAGTTTTGACATATTTGTAGTAAGTACATTGTATTTACATTTGAAGTACCAACGTTTCACTGGTTTGGTACAAAATGTTTATATTTTAATAACACCATAATTAGCTTAATAGTAAGAAGGAACGTAGTGTTAAGCTGATTCTCGCCTTTTCCCCATTTATCACCCAATTTTCGAGACATTGCGTGTTGAGTCGCGGATTTCAAGGCTAAATGCGGCGGGTTGCCTTCGTTCCAGAGTTAGAAAATGATAAAAATCCATTCCCTCGAGTGCAAATCAAACTTACTACCGTAGAGTTTACAGTCATACGCTATGCCGCTGCGTTACGACGGTCTCAAATAATAATGTAGGTTAGACGGTTAGAAAATGAGCAAACATTTTTACCAAAGATCGATGAAGCATCATATTAATTATAAATATAACTAGAAAAAAATACATTATTGTCATCAATTCTTGATTCGTTGTAAAGATAAACTACTCATACAAGAGACAAGAGAAAATTTATGTATTGAACTCGACATCATAACATAAGTGGAAAGTAAAGAAATTTTTAAACATTTTATTATCAAAATCAATAAAAAATATAAATCCCGATTGCAAGAAAAACACAAGCCAAATAGTTGATCAAGATCAACTGTCTCCTATTCTTCAAATCGATGGACATTGTTGTAAGTAAGGAAAAAGAATAATCAAAAGCGGTCAAGCCGTTTAGTGTTTACAACTCACAAACATACATAGACTGTGAAACACATTACCCTCCTTCACGCCGCGCAATCGGATAAAAAATCGACTATTCAAATAAGAAAACCGAGTAGGTATTTGCAGAAAGAAAACTTTGAAATAATGTCCATAATGGTTACACTCTAACAGTGAATAGTTCGTGACTGTAATACAGTAAGGCTGAAACGTGGTTAGAAAAACACAAAAATGGCCAGACGTATTATTAAACGTAATTTGCCGTGTTTTGCATGCGACTTGAAATTTGATTCTGGGTAAAACCGCGTAAGTGCTGTAGCTAAACTAAATTTTCATACAATTGTATGTGGAACTGGGTTCTGCGTGGATGGTCGTCGATACGACTGTAGTAATGGTAATATTTGTTTTTAGCTTCAACCTGCATATTGCAGGGAAGGTGGGTAAAATGTTTAAACTCCATCAATTTACTAAATACTACTGATAATCTTCTGGCCCGAGGCCGGATCTACATGGAAATGTATTGCCCAACAATGAAATATTTCGTTTACAAAAATTTACGATTCGCAAACTTCTGTATAAATTTATTTTGTGTTAAGACAGTCCTTCTCTTTTTACCCTAATTCGAGACACTACGTATTAAGTGGCGTAACTCAATGCCGCACGTCATCTACAGCACCACAGCGGGGAATTGAAAATAAATAGGTATATACATATAAATATTCCCGACTGACGAGAAGAACCTTCAAAAAAAAAAGAGTAATTAAGATCAGTTCACTCAGTCAAAAGTTCTGACATAACAATAAGAACATAAAAAAATACAGTTGAATTCATAACTTCCTTCTTTTACAGAAGTGGTGTAAAATATCATAATTTTCTCATAATTCAATGGCTTGAGCTAGAAAACTAAGAAAAGTAGGTGACGAGACTTAACGCCTTCCTTTAACTAACTTATCAAATCGTAAAAAAAAACAAAAAGTTTCCCCCGTGTCGAAATCGAACTCACACTCATCTTGTTTACGATCAGAGCCCCGGTCAGAGCAGAGTATAAATTTTATCCATCCATCCATCAGCCTTTCGAAGTCCACTGCTGGACTTAGGCCTCCCCTAATGCTCGCCACTCCGCCCGGTCCTGCGCCCTCTGAATCCAGCGGATGTCCGCTGTCTTCCTTAAGTCGTCGGTCCACCTGACTGGAGGACGGCCTGTACTCCTTTTGCCGAGACGTGGTCGCCATTCGAGGACCTTTCTTCCCCATCGGTCGTCAGTCCTCCTGACAATATGGCCTGCCCATTGCCACTTCAGCTTGCAGATTTTGAGAGCTATGTCGGTAACCTGCGTTCGTCTACGGATTTCATCGTTTCGAATTCTGTCGCGTAGAGAAATACCAAGCATAGCTCTCTCCATCGCTCGCTGAGTGACTTTGAGCCTGTGGATAAG